>JADLZN010002180.1:120000-150876 GCA_018155175.1 Sinocyclocheilus anophthalmus | reverse complement strand
TATTTGATCCAAAAATACAGCAAAATCAGTAACATTTTGGAATATTTTTACTATTTAAAATAACTGCTTTCTATTTGAATATATTTTTTAAATGTAATTTATTCCTGTAATCAAAGCTAAATTTTCAGCATCATTATGTAAGTCTTCAGTGTCACAGATGAGCCTTCAGCAATCATTTTAATATGTTGATTTGCTGATTATCAATATTTAAACAGTTGAGTACATTTTTTCAGGATTCTTTGATGAATAGAAATATCCAAAGATCAGTATTTATGTGAAATTAAAAGCTTTTGTAACATTATACACTCCTCTACCATTCAAATCACTCTTTATTAAAATCTAATATAATACAGGAAATTTATTACTTTTATTCAGCAAGGACGTATTAAATTGATCAGAAGTGAGAGTAAAGACATTTATAATGTTACTAAATATTTCTATTTCAAATAAATGTTTTTTTTTCTATTCAAAGAATCCTGAAAAAAATCATACTCCGCTGTTTTCAACATCATAATAAATGATTTCTGAGCAGCAAATCAGAATATCAGAATAATTTCTGAAGGATCACGTGACTGGAGTATTGATGCTTAAAGCTCTCTTGACAGCCACAGGAATAATTATATTTTCAAATAGAAACAGTTTTTTTTAAATGGTAAAAATATTCAAAATGTTACTGTTGTTGTGCGGTATTTTGATCAAATAAATGCCAGGCTGGTGAGCAGAAGATAAATTCTGTACAAAAAACATCAAACATCGTACTGTTTAAAAACTCTTGACTGTATGTTAGCCTATAGTTTTTTGAAGTAAAAAATATTATATTATAATTAGAGTCTGAGATTGTATTTATTGTTGACAGTGATATCACCTTTCATGATGTTTGTATGAAGGCTAAATTACCAATGAAAGGGCACACTTATTTTGTTGCGCTATTTTTTTTCTAAAATAATTAGATATTTTTTCTGATAGGAGTAGGGTTCATAGAGTTGGCAAATTAATTTTTCATAATTTTGTAGGTACAGACATCTGTTGTGGACGTTCTTTTATGAGGGCTTTCTTAATAGGTTCATCATCTTGGTACCTAGAGGAATTATTATCCGTATCGATCCAAAATTAAGAAATATATCCGTGCCTCAAGTTTTGGCCATGATCGTCCAACCCTAGTTTGAGAGTGGGTTAGATTCTTGCTTCAGGTGGCATCAGTACAGGCCTAAGGGTGAACCGAGGAAAGACCATTTTTTAGGAAAGTAAACACTGGCAGAAGAAACATCCCAAACAGCTTGTTTTCCCCCAGTGGCTTAATGAGTTAAGCAATTAAAACTTTAGGGTCTGACAAGCCAATAATCCAAACTCGACTGTTAATGCCAGAAACACCTAATGGGAAGGTGAAGCAGGGTCGATATCTGTCTGTCTGTCTGTCGGTCTGTCTTTCTGTCTGTCTGTCTGTCAGTCAGTCATGATATATGTTAATAAGAATTGGGGAAAATTGGTGATTTAATACAGCTGTTCATTTTGTAGTCCTATAACCCAAAAAATGAATTGGCATTTTTTAGAGAAATTGTCTTAGAGAGTTTTTTTTTTTTTTTTTTCCCAAAGGACATACAAATTCTACTGCGTTCGTTTGGGGTGAACATCTTGACAGTTTTCATGAGATTCACCCAAATAAAGTGAACTCCATATCTCCCGCTCTCTGTCT
Source organism: Sinocyclocheilus anophthalmus (assembly GCA_018155175.1). Taxonomy (NCBI): domain Eukaryota; kingdom Metazoa; phylum Chordata; class Actinopteri; order Cypriniformes; family Cyprinidae; genus Sinocyclocheilus; species Sinocyclocheilus anophthalmus. Next base: position 149,183 of record JADLZN010002180.1, on the reverse strand, counting down.
TTCTTGCTCTAGGGTTTTTTCTTCCCCCTCCAGCTGAAGCCAAAGTTGCTTGCTGGCATGCCTTATTAACTCAAAAGTAGATGCTCTATTTTGCTTTGGTTGCCTAGGTTTCTAAACAGCCCCTTTAGCACTCAATTGTGTGTATTATTATGTGTATAGTATGTGCATGTTTTTATGCGGTTTCATGCTCTTGTGTCAAACGGCTTGTGAGAGTCAAGTGCACCTGGAGGTAATTGACTCCGTAACACATTCTGCATATCCACAGGCTCTCATCCATCAGCAACAAGTATAACACGCATCCAATAATGCAGAAACACTTCTGAAAACTACAACTTTTCAGGATCTGTAGATGGTGTTAAAGATTTACTCAAATGGTATCTATACAGTATTTTTGTATTAGTTGTTTATTAATATCATGTTGAATACATCTAACTATGTAGGTACATACATGTTTTTTTTTTTTCCGCATTACGTGAAATCACATTGGTCCAGAATCATCTAGAATGTGTTCTGATTGGCTCTGATCTGTTCCTCTGCAATGCCTTTCACGTGGACAGACAGATTACTGAAGCTGTCAAGTTGTGTCTGGTTAAGGTGTAGTGTTGTAGTCACAACTGTAAGTTTCAGCCTGACAAGAGATGTATCGTTCCATTCACCAGTTCTCAGGGTTCTCCTCAGCTTTCTCTTACCCCTGCTGCTCCCTGGCAGCTTTTAAAGGCATCATTTGGCTGCAATATTGGGGCGGACGTGTAGGTCATGTCACTATCACCCCCCTCCTGACACCAGAGGTGACTGCGCCCTTCGGCTCATGCCAGCCTCTAGTACCTTCCACTGAGCGAGGATCACCCGACTGAGGCGAGTTATCAATCAGGAGCCGGCAGGATGAGACAAGCCCAAATGGGCACAGTGGAGCGCCTGTACAACACATGGACACCTGCCCGTGTGAACTTTGTTGAAAGTGCTTTCCGGCTGTGTGGTTGAGTTTAAACCAGTTTGTCTAACACCTCTGTAGACTGTTTAGCATTTTATTGTTATTATTATAATTATTATAATTATTATTATATTTTGTGAACGACAACTCCAGTTTTGTGAATCAGGGCAACACTGACCACAATAGTTGTATTTTTTATTTTTTATCTAGGAAAAAAAAAAAAAAGACAAATAAATTAAGGTCTTTTAATGTACTCTCGGAGAATGCGTTTGCTATGTTTCAGTCGTTGCTCACACACAAACAAAATAAACAAACAACTTACATTTAAAATCTCACAAATAAATATAGTCTTTAACTGTTTTTTTAAATAGTAGACATAACATACTCCCCTACTTTTTTTTAACAACTTAATCTTTTTTGTACTGTAAGCTAATTTTTTATGTGCAAACTTGAGTTTACTTTTTTTGCCTCCATTTAAAGGTTTATCATTTTGCTAATTGCAGTCAGATTTGATTTGCATTTGGGCGTATTTGCACTGTCCTCTGATTTAGCATAATTCATTTATGCAATAAGCATTAAGACAATGCAAACAGGTCCTCTAAATAAATGTTGCTATTGTTCTTATTAAATCATCTTTGGTAAGACCAACTTGTGAGTACATTTATATTTAATGTGAAGATGAAGTTGTCAAACTTTTGTCCTTTTTCACCTTATAATTGAAGTGGAGTCCACAGAACGCAGGCCCGGCAAAATAGTGTATACGAACACTGCGGCTGTAAATTGGGGTCAGCTGTGTGCAGTCTTTTGCACTGGCTTTCACAGACAGTGTGCTCTCCGGGGAGCCACAGGTGTCGACTGCGATGGAAGCTTTGTAATCCCATTGATCCTAGCCCTATTGGGCCTCATTCTCTTCCTTTGACCACCTTTAATTTATGCAAACACTAAAAATATCCCTGTACACAAATGTTTTTCTTCCTTAATCAAACTTTATAGCTCTGTTCCAAACATAGTGACCTGACTCGCTGCCTACATAGACTCCTGCTTTTTAAGGGCAGAGTGCTAAATGAAACCAAACTTCAAGTGTCTGATTTGGAATGAAATACAGATGTTCAAAAGGAACAAATCAATTACAGTTATAAGCATATGTCCCTTCTGTTGGAATTTTTTTTTTATTTATTTTTTTTTTTTATTTTTTGATACATGTAATTTTTATTTAGTTGATGAAAGTAATTAATTACTGTATATAGTTTATTCAATTCATTACAGATATAACAAAAAGGACTGTCAAAATCATGTTTAACAAGTATAAATAGTACCTATCAATTTAATTTGAGAAAAAATGTCTTTTGTTTATTCATTAATATTTTTAATATTCATTTTTTTACACTAGTTTTTTATTGATTTTTTTTTATTACATTTTTTGGGAGCGGTAATTTTTATATTATTTGATGGAATTTGTTTATTTAAATTTTATTTTGTGGGTTATTTTTTATTTATTTATTTACACAATTCTTTAATCAGCATAACTATACATATAACATATTAATTTCAGGTACAATGGTCAGTTTATAGTTATTTTAACCACTTTTTGCATTTATTTAAATTGTTTTAATCAATATTTCTGGCTTTCCTGTATATTTAAAGTATACATGTGATTTGCCAGCCTGAAAAAGGTATCTAATCTCATGATGCATTGAAATGCTGCTTAAGGCCCCGATCACACCGAACGTGTTTTTAGGTCTGAAAACGCGAGGCGAACTGTGACTTTAAAAAGAGCGATTCCGTGGCGGGTTTTTTTTAAAGTTGCTAGGCAACCACCAAATCAGCTGTCCTTTCAGTCTAATCAAAGGATTATAGTGCGAGCGCTCTAAAATCATTGGTTTTTGCTGTTAAGTAAACTGTCATATTAACAGAAATCTTAAAAAATACTGCTCCGGGTAACCAGCGACAGACACCAAAAGTTTCTCCTCCAGCATAGCACTCTCCGGACTTTCTAAGCAACGGTAAACTTTCATCATCACAACGGAAGGCCCGCCTCTCCGTTCATTCGATTGGACAATGGAAAAAACGTGAATGACGTCGGGTGCTTTTTCTGCTCAGAGTTGCTTTTTTTTCAACTTCAGGAGCTCAGAGCGCTCCTGCAAAAACGTGAGGCGCCCGGGGCGCATAAACAGCACGCAAAACGCTCACTGCTAACAGAAAACAATTTTTAAAAGGCGCCTCTCACTGCAAAAAACGCGTGCTGTGTGATCGGGGCCTAAGGAGTCAGCTCCCTAGGTTTTGGAACAGAGCATGCACTGTATGTTTCCATTGAACTGCTAGGCACATATAGGCCAAGGGTGTTTGAACAACATGCAGAATGTGACGGTTAAGCTGCGTGTCCACCAAAGCGTGTTTCCCCACGGCTAGCGTATTTTTTCAGTTGTTCTTAATGGGAGCGCCGCGTTTTTTAAAAAGCCAGGAGCATGCCGAGCCATGAGCATCTTTTTCGCGATGAGCTTTCGGGCGTTTTTTTCTCGCCGCCGAGAGTTGAAGTATGTTGAAGAATGAGAACACTCATCACTGTCACTTTCTAGTCAGCCAACCAATCAGAGTGGAGGAGGGGCGGGACTAATACCGACCGCCCTGCTTGTACAACGACTGAACAACAATGGATAAGTTAATATTGCTTGTCTCCAAGTATTTATGTCTTTAACAGTTTGAATTGCCGGACTACCATAATATTGTTATAAAAAAGAATGCTTGGAGAAACATTTAATTCGCTATGCGTTTGCCATTACTTCAGCAGATATTCCGTATCATAGCAACGACAGTGTCTCAATGGAAAAAAGCGCTCACAGCTGGGCGTTTTCAGTAGAGCGCCTGGCGTTTTCAGCTGGCAAAAAAAAAAACACTTTAGTGGACTCGCAGCCTTAGGGGCGGTTAAATCTGACCACAATAATAGATCAGTGTGCAACAAGACCCATATTATTAAGGTCATTCTAATAATGACAGAGGCTGCAGATGCCAAAGTGCAACCAAACATGCCAGAATATCTGTTTCACTTACTACACGTGCTTCTTCTGAAAAGTTCAGTGTCACATCCAGAGTTGCATAAGTGGCCAGCCAAAGCCCAATATGTACATCTTCAGTCCAGGTTTTGTCAGATAAGATGTGATTGCGTCTAAGTTTGGTCATGTGAAATTGTCTCATCCACTGAATCGAGTGTGAACAGTCAGAATCTGCTTCTGCATTATTGAAGTCTCACTTTTTTTTGTAAAAAATTCTTTGTCAGTTGCGATGTGTCCCACTTATGGTCTCAGATCAGAAGAATTTGAAGAGTTTGACAGTTTTAACAGTTTTAATTAAACGGTTAACGGTTATTTAATTAAACAATTTAACAGTTCTTAATTAAAAGAACCATTTTTTTTCTTAGTGTGAAGAACATTTGAATAATGTTTTATTAACAAAGTTCGGGAGGAGCATGTTCAGATAATTAACCTAATTAACACGAGAGGTGCACAATCAGTAATCAACCCAATTAACAAGATAAGAGTTTTGTGTATATATACACAGCAGACTTACCTCTGTTCCTTGACAATTTTTCCAGAATCCCTCCGCCACCCCTTCTCCGCACTTACAACTATTTCTGTACTAACTTGTAGGGGGGGGTACTCTGGGTTCGGAGCCCTCCCCTCGGACAGCACGCCAAATACGTATAATCTTTACTCTGTTTATTATATGTAAGTGTGAACTCGTGAAATAACTTTAAAGAACCTTCTTCCTACAATAAAGAACCTTTTGTGTAATGGAAAGGTTCCATGGATGTTAAAGATTCTTCATGGAATCATCAATGGCTACGTTCACACTGTCAATTTTTGGGATTGACAACCGCACTTTCTTTACAGGTGTGAGTCTCAAAATGTCCCGTTCACACAGCAGTTTACAGTAGCTTCTCGGATACTGTCTGTATGAACGTGCAATGGGCGTAAAGCCCGTTTTCCTTACCATTTACCATAGCGACAGTGACCAAAGTAATATAAAAGATGGCGACGTCCATAAAACTGAAAGTCTTATAACTTTCTGACATGACAAGAGTCCAATCGAGCCGCGAGTTATATTTGGGTGGAGAGTGGAGTATTTGAGTCGCACACAGAACACAAACTGACGGGAGCGGCTTACTGACGGGATCTAAAAGTTTCAGGCGACAGACACGCAGCTCATTTCTCCATCACTGTAAGTTACCGAAAACACACGTGAAAACACGTAACTCTCTTTACGTGAGTTGCTCTCACTCGCACTGTATGATGTGACAGACAACTAGTTGTCCAGTCCTGTTCCGTTCACACAGCACGTGTTTTCGGAGAATGTGGTTGTGAGTCCTGAAAATTTACGGGTTTGATTTCGGTTACAGAATGCGGTTGTCACACTCGTAAATAAACTAACCGTGTGTGAACGTAACCGTATTAAGGACTCAAATACAGGACTGACAACCGTATTCTGCTTCTGTGTAAATGTGGCCTATGTCAAAAAAGAACCTTCATTTTTAAGCATGTAAGATTCTACCAGCACGTGACACTTCTGTAGGTCAGTTTGTTTGATCTCTTAAAGTCATTGAAATGGCATTTGCTTCCCATTTTAAATCCACAATGCGATGTGTTCTTGAGTGAAACAGTATATTTATGCATTGGAATATGCTTTTATCTGAAATGACTTCGCTTGCATATTAAGGGTGACCATAGGGGCTTTTGCACCAGTGGAACCGTTTCATAATTCCTAGAACTATTGGCGAAAGTTCCCGCTTTTTGATGTGTTCGCACCACATGAACTGGGAACGGTTTTAGTCTAGGAACTCAGTTTGGGGGAACTAAATTAGCTCCTACTTCAGAGTAGGGTCTAAAACAGTTCTATAGGAACTACCAGTGATGTAGTGTACACTGATTGGCCAAACGCATATGAAACACCATTTTTCAAAAGCCATGTAAAAATATTTAGGCCTACTCCACGAACATGGAAAACGGCGACAATGGCGTTTACCTGAAGTCTGCAGCGTCGTGTTCTTTTCTCAGCCTCGATGATAACAATGCAAGTTGTCATAGGAGGTTTAGTCAGATTTTCGTACTCTTCTTTTTTTTTATTGCGGAAATTGTGCGTTTATATTCCATCTCTGTTATTATGAGACCCACGACACACAACAGAAACAGCTCCGATCACGAAATTCTCCAATCACCAGTTGCTGATGTTTGTAAATGCCGCGAAGAAACATGCTGTCGGTCGCCTCAGATTTCCTGCCTGCTGGTGCGAATGCGACCAAAAAACTCCAATGGAGAATAGTTTCTTTAGGAACCACCCCTGCCTTGCTATTCCTAAACTACTTGGTGCGCAAGCCCGTTTTATCAGTTTTCATTTCTCTGGAAACCGACCCCATGACATTGGCGTTGTTAGCGCCATGCTCTACTGTTTGAGCTGCAGAAAAACGAGTGAATGACCCATGAAACATAAGCGGCCTTGGTGACATCATCGGAATAGGAGGCGGAGCAAGTTAACACATTCGCTGAAAAATGATAAAGACATAGGTTGTTTTCTTTGGACAAGCATGCACTAGACCAGTAGCGTGGATCAAAGCAAACGAGGTCAGTTTTGATTCATCATGTTGCCTCTAAAGAGGCTTAGCGTCTTGAAGCCCACGCCCCACTTGAGGACCCTGTGTGTTACTGATAAACAGGACAGGATCAGCTAGGTACCACTTGAAAAGGGAGTACATGCTATTCGCTGCTTAGCCTCTTTGTGCCATTTGCATCAGTCTCCATAGAAACCGGGGCCTGCTAACGCCGTTTTCTGGTCGGATGCCAGCACAAACTCAAGCGGGCCAAACACACAACATAGCAATGCGGATTCACGGTGCCACATAACAATGACTTCACACGCATGATTTCCCATCATTCTTCACACACGGCTGATGTGTTCAGCAAGAACCTCAAGCACTGCTGGATCTTTGCCTGCTGATGTCTCTTTACCCATTTATGTAGGTGTGAAATGCACAGCATAGACAGGTTTTCATGTCTTGTAGGTTCTTGAATTGAGAATCACCCTTCATGTCTATACAAGTCATGAGATGAACTACAGTGTCACATTCTCTTGTAATAATTTGTATGACACGGCAAAATCAATGGTATTTTACAGCTTGATATGTTATCTAACATAACATTAGCCAAGCATGAGATGTTGCTAGCTTTAAATGCATCAAATATCAGTCCCACATTAGAGGTCTTGACCCTTTCAACTGTGTCCAACTGTTAAAATCAAGATCATTTTATTTTATTTTAAATATTTGTAAATATTTTTTAACATTAAATGGCATTTTTATGAAAATATGTACAAATAAAATGTTTTATAAAATATTTTTTAGATACTTTTAAACAACATTTTTTATAAATGTAATAGTTTAAAATTAGTTATTTTATATTTATTTTCAAATGGATTTCATTTATTTTTATCATTCAATAATTGTGAACTTAAACATATTTTTATTAAAAACAATTTAAAAAGTTTCTAAAAATATTTTTGTTCATTACATTTTTCTATTACAATATTTCTACTACATAAATACTTTTCATAAATGTAAAAAAATAAAATGGTTTAAAAAATATTCAATTCCCCTTTTATACATTCTGTTACATTTTTTTGTAAAAAAAAAAAGTATGTAAAAGTTTCTTATTCAAATAGTGTTTACATAAACAAGCATTTCTATAAAAAGGTAATTTTTTTTAAACATTTATTTTTTAAACATTTATTTTTAAATATTTTTAGATGTATTTATTTTCAAGTTTATTGTTGGAAAAACCTATATTTTTTTAGAGTTGAAAACTGTATTTAAACATGTATAGTTCACAGTTGTGGTGACAGGATATGTCAAACCACTATGAAATTATTGTATGAAAAGGTAATTGGGTCATAATGTTCCTATAATTTCTTCCGTTTTGGCCACCTCATGCATATTATTACGTTTCAACAGGGTTGAAGTGTCCGTGCCATATCCATCGGCCAACCTGCAGTAACAGTGCATTTGCAGCTGTTTTTGTAAAGCGATCTTCATCCTCGTCCTCCTCTTCCTATTCGACAATGGAACTTTGGAGGTTTTTCAGTCTTAAGCTCCATTCCAGATGGTTTCTGTTAAGTCTTTTTTCACCCCATTATTTTATACACCAACCAACGTCACAGTGTCCTAAAGACAAGATTTTGTGTGTGTGTGGGTGTGTGTGTGTGGTTTGGTGTGTGTGTGTGTGTTGTGTGTGTGTTTTGTGTGACAGGAAATGAATAAAGTGATATAGAATGGTGAAAAAAATGTATTAAAGCAATTATTCCATCAACGAGAAGCAGCACATTGCTCTTCTGGGCCCTTTTGGTTTGGGTTTCCTGTTTCTTTTTTAATAAATAAGGACATATAATGTAATATTGATTTAAATCCCATCTGTCAGAGTGACTTCATCCACCCCCACTCCCTCTGCTCTTTCTTGGAAAGGAACCATGGACTCGGGCTGCCAGAAATAATTGCTTGTTTGCTGCTATTTGGTTAAAATCTGTCAGAGAAAGAAAGAGAGAGAGAAAAAGTGAGGAAGGGAGAAAAATATGCATTTCCAGGCCTTACGAAACGTAGCCGTTAGCTTAGCTTTCTCATCGACGCTCATGTGGCTGAAGTTGCCGTCTTTGTTTTGGTTTCTTGTCTTGTCAGGTTTCTGAGCGGTTTAAAAACACAAATGTTTGATTTAAACAACTGTTAGCCGCAGCGCTAGCGTTAGCAGTGCGAGGTAAAGCGCTGTATGTTTGAGCGTGTCTGTCTCTGTGTGTGTTTGTGCGTGAGCTCCGACTCTCAGTCTGTCTGCAGGGTAGAGGCTGGATCTCGGCCCAGTTTGGCCGGAGCCCTGCGCGCTGTGCCAGGCTAGTGTTCACAGTGTCTCCATGCTCCCCTCCCCAAAGAATCGTAAACAATAAACCCTCTGTTACTTTTAACCCCCTCACGTGTCTGCCTCTCTCGCTTGCTCTCCACGTCCCGTCTGTCTTTCTCATACGCTACCCCCCCCCACACCATCCTCTTTTCGTTCTCACTCGTTTCGTCTGCTTGGGTTTGATCCCGTTCACCTCTTCGGCGAACGCACATGACACTTTCAATGAATAGGGTTCACTTTGGTGTCTCATTATGTTTTGTAAAGCATTTTTTGTTGTTGAGAGCTATATATATTAAATAAACTGTTGTCTAACATAAAATTTGCCAAAAGTTTTGCATCCCACTTCTGGTCTTGACCCTTTCGACGTTAGTCAACAGTTAAAAGCATGCAAAATACTTTTTTTATTTCATAATTGGACCCTGATTTCATATTTTGTTTCTTTATTTATTCTATTTTTATAAAATATAAAAATAAATATTTAACTTTTTTATTTGTTTTTTCTATATTTTATTCCTTTTATTTTTTACCTTTTTTAATTCATTCATATATACATACACACACACAACACCTTTTTTGTATTCTTTTGCATATCAATATGTAGCAACGTTTGTTTACATAAAAAGTTTACACAGTAAAATGGTTACACTTTATATATTTTTTTTTACATTTTTTACATTTTACCTTATTTGTATAATTGTATAGTTTTATAAATATTTGTCTTTAAATTTATTTAAGAATATTTAATAAAAATTTATTTATAAAGATTTCATTTTTTTATATAAATATTGTAATGTAGTCATTCATTCATTCATTCTTTCATTTTCTGTACCTTATTTTTTCATAATATATGAATGTTCATGTTTATTATTTTAATTAAATTTTATTTTATTCTAAAAGTTTTTTGATTAATTTATTATTATTAGATTAATTGATAAAAGAAATAAATTTTATTATTATTCTTTTGAGTTATTATTTTAAGTTATTATAATAAAATATGTAAAGTTTTGTATTTTATTTTATTTATACGTTAAATGATTTATTTATCTATTCATTCAATTTACAAAAAAAAAAAAAGTTTTTAAACGTACATTTTATGCAAAATTTTGGTGACTTGCAAAAATGTCGAAGTTCATCTGAAATGATTCAACCTCCTTATGCTGTCAATTCTCTGCTGTCCTATCAGAGTAAAGACATAAAAAGCCCAAAAATATGTTGAAAAAAATGACTTTATAAAGTTTCTACATTTTTTTATCCTATTGGTAGAAGGAGCTGGATCCATGAACACAGCCGCGGCGTGTCAATGGCGCAGCTCCACTTTCAGGACAGCAGTATATTTTATTACGCTGCTGAGATGAATTCTTTGTTTTTGCCCTCAATGTATTTGGTTTATCTATAATCAAAACAATGGCTGGATAGTAATGATTTTAATAAAAGCCATGCAGTGTTTCGGCCGTGGCCCAGTACTAACCTCTCAGATTGCGAGTTTAATGTGGCAATCATGTTCCTCGTCACAGGGCTGTTATCCCCAATCCCTCCACACGCATACATTTACGACTGTAAACAGATGTTGCTCTAATCATTCTCTAATTAGACCGGTCACTCATTCGCCCATCTGTAAGTTTCTGCATCGCAACAGACTAGAATGAATGTAAAATTATAGGAGGTGTAACAAAAATATGTAAAACGCATCCTGCTGTCAATATAATAAAGCAACATAGTGACTGAAAACAGACATTTCTAAGATGTTTTTGAAAAAATAGCTAGGAAATGACAATCACTTGGCACTTTTGCCGTTGTATATACAGTATATGCATCTTAGAAAAGTGTCAAAATGTCAAGATTTTGCATGAAAGGTTTTTCAGATGTAGTCGAGTTTGTAAGTTTGAAGTAGTTTTAATTTTGAAGCAGTTTTAAAAGCTTGAAGTTTTGAGTTTGAAGTAGTTAAAGGCCCTGTAAAATCCTGTTGTATTACTTCCCAAATTCTGTTTGGCCCCGCCTTTTGTTTTTTTCATTAAATCATCAGTGATCATTAATAATCAAAAGCATCTCTAATGAATTGATTTTATAAAAAAATGGATTATTATTTTATTTATTTCACACGCGTTTCAGTATGTAGTAAAGAAAAAACCGCATCTGCGCCATTCATTCACACAGAGACACGCAGAGCACGATTCATATTTAAATAGTCTTTTTTCAGACACTAGTCTATACTGCGTTTTGATTCTTTCTACTTTTGGTTTATTCATCCCCAGTTTGTCAAATTCTGTGACATAACAATATATTAGCATCTACACCAATGCACGATAATATTCTGTGTATTAAAATCGCACGTTTTGCCGTGTACCGCTTTAAATCCTCAAGCTCTTCAAAGCATTGTGGATTCTGATTGGCTGTCAAAGTTTTTATAGTTTATCAGCTGGAAAAATTACTCTGAAAGTGATTCCAAACAAAGAATGTCGTTGTTCTTCTGTCTCATCGTTATAGTTGTGGTGTGGATCCTGCTATTCTTTCGAATTTAGAACGATTTTTAAAACTATATCATATTGTTATCTTTATAGTAATTGTCCTTAGTGTAAACATGCCTTTATTCGATTTATCATTGGTTAACAATGTCACAATTTTCTGCATTAATTCAGTTCATACATGATCACAGGTACACATGTCAGTCAAAGAACCCATATAATCTAAATGTGAAGTTATTTAAAGAAGCTATATGTTCCATAATATTAGTTTTACTGTTTTGTCTTTTATTTTTAATCTTAAGTGTTTCATAATGAGAAGCTGTTTTTGTTTTGCATTTTGCAATCCTTGTTTTATCATTAATTTCCCAATTATATCGTTACTCGTACTGTTATAGAAGATTTTGGTCATACCGCCAAACCCTAAGTAGAAATCACATGTAAACGATGGCAGAATGGTAAATTAAATTAGTGTGGTTGCACAAACAAGTCTAGGCAATTAGATGAAAGAGTGTTTGTAGCTTTCAGGGCCAGAAATGAGTTACTTGGAACCGAACGTTTAGTTGTTGTGCGTTTTACGTTACATTTCAATTAAGCACCATATGGTGGAACTTAGCGGTGATGTTCCATAACAAGCATGAAACCATTATGGATACATAAACATTCAGCAGTTATTATTAAATAACGTCACCATTTTTCTGGTCCGTCCCAGAGGGGAATTTCTCCACTCTCTCTTCAGGCACATGACGCCCCCTGGTGGCCTGGATGAGAACTCATGGCTTCTCCGTTCGTGTTAGTCAGGGTATATATATATAAATGTCATGTTTTATTTTCCTCTTTGACAGAGGCTATATACACAGAAATGGCCCCCACGCACATGTGAGCTGTATTTACACAGAATGGCAGCATGTGTGTGTGTTTTCTCCGTTTTACTGGATTGAGACCGCAGTTTGAATTTTCCACAGCCGTACTCGTGGTTAAAGACGAGGGAAGCCCAAAACAATGTGACACGGGAGAGAGCGGGAGGGAGAACAACAAGGTCATTTAGTGTGCTCTCCAAAGAATGACTTCACTTAAGCCATTAAGAGTGAATGAAAAGCAGACGCCCTGCTCTGCGCTGGTCAACTTGTGATGCCGGGGAGAAAAGGAGAGTTGATGGAGAGGGAGATTTTAGAAGAAAGATAGATGAGAGACAGCAGGAGATGAAGACAGAGTCGAATCAAGATGTTGAAGAGCACTAGATGAGGAGGCTAGATGAGTGGGAATGGGAATTGTAAGGAGTTTTAGATTCTGGTTGCTTAAACGACACGACCCATGAATATGGTACTACATTCCCATGTTTTAAAAAAATCCTTTAGGGACTCTAGGGGTGGCATTGTTGTGGTGTGATTACTATTAGATGTTAGATAAACTATTATTAATATTAAATTAACAGTAGAGTCTTATGTGAGAGTTATTAAGTTTCTAACTGTATCAAGTAAAGAGCAAACAATAACAAGTGAAATACAAAAATGTCATTTCACCCCTATTCTGCCGTCACACAGATTATTGGCCCAATTTTTAGTCCGGGCGAGCTGATGCTAGTTGCATATTTTTGCCGGATCATATTTGACTGGAAGTCGTGTCCTTATGGTTAGAGAGTTGGACTCATAACCCAAATGTTGTGGGTTTGAGTCTCAGGTCCAGCAGGAATTGTTGGTGGGGGGGAGTGAATGTACAGCGCGCTCTCTCCCACCTTCAATACCACTGTGACTGAGGTGCCCTTGAGCAAGGCATCGAATCCCCAACTGCTCCCCGGGCGCTGCAGTATATATGGCTGCCCACTGCTCCGGGTGTTTGTTCACGGTGTGTGTGTGTTCACTGCTGTGTGTTTGCACTTTGGATGGGATAAATGCAGAGCACAATTCTGAGTATGGGTCACCATACTTGGCCACATGTCCCTTCACGTCTTTTCAGATTTTAAAAGTTGTGCTATGTATAACCTTTAGGATAAACTATCATCTCACATAATTTAACTACTCTTTTCAAAACCAAAGTGCAAAAAATTAACCTAATTTGATGTTGGTTTTAAAAAAAAAAACTCGGTTTATTTACTTTTTTTATTATTTATAAGATTTCATTTTTACTATTGTTTTGGCTCAATTGAATTAATATTTTAAAACAAAGATTTTATCTGTACAAAAATTTAAATGTCTGTATCCCACCTTAAAATTGTGTTTTTTTTAAACCTGCTGTACCCCTCAGAGGTCTTTTTGTGTTGTGGTTTTAAATATTTTAATTCTTAAAAATTATTTTAATTGTTTTCTATTAGCTTTTTATTTTGATATAATATGAATGTGTCAAATAAATATTTTTATCTTTTTTTTATTACTTGTCTCAATGCATCCAAAAGAGTTTATGGCCCTATATTTTATCCTTTTTGTTAAAGTGGCTTTTAATTACTTAATATACATTGAAGTACATTTTTAATAATTCGTTTTGAGGAAGTGCCTGGTTGTTTGTTTGTTGTTGCAGAAGACATGTTCTCTTTTTATTGTCTTTATATTATTTCATTATACTATCTTTATTGTTTTACAATCTGACTGCAAGCTCACACTTCATCTAAAACAGTGTGTTTTGCTGTGAAGCTGTAGTGCAGCATGACTGCCGAATAGCAGTGCAGTGTCCTTTGATGTAAAAACTCATCCTGACAGCAACAAACACAGAGTTTGCAGATAATTAAACCAATACTGTATTTGAAAGACACTGAACAGATTGGTCTTTTCCCAGTATGGAAAGTTTGAAAGGTGCGGGACAGATGTGGCAGAAGAGTCTGAAAGGAATAACTACATACACATGCCCGTCTCAGATGCAGTGATATTCAGCTCTTTTTCTACTCCAGATAACACGAGGAGAGCTAGAGCAGGAGTGTTGCGAACCTCAATAGAAACGGACTGTCTGTGTGTGTTTGTCAGGCTTAAACCCCTCTTTCTCTTGCCCTTCTCAAAGAAAACACGTAGCGCTTTTTGAGATCTCGTACGTGGGAGTTGATCAGGGTTAACAACAGCGAAGACTGAATGGAACAAATGACAGTTTTCACGCGCAATGAGAAGATACAGACGAGCAACCATGTCCTCTGTGGACGAGGAAAGACATTAAACCTGAGTGGTTTAACATTCCCTTCCTCCACAGTTTTCTGCAATTAATTCAATCCAAATTACTTTAACACACAGTTTTGAACGTTCTTACAAGCATCCTTTCAGCCTTAGGTGCACTGAGTATTTTTACTTTATATGTTTAATAATATTATATAATATTTAATGTTAATCTTATGGAGAAAACGAATGGAGTTTTTATTAGAAGTGGAGTGGCTCTGTTTTCACAGTGCTGAGCTAATGCTTATCATGTGCTACCGTTGTGTATGAAAACGACACAAAAGGTGTGTATATGCGGAGACGTCAGCATGAAACGGCAAGAAAGGTCCCAGATTGTGCGCAGTATCTCATACTCTTGTCTTTTCTCCGTGGTGTCCTGTGCTTGTGTGGCCCGGCGCTGGGCTGTGGAGGGAAGCAGGAAATGTATGAACCATGAAGGCATGTGTTTATCCTGGATAGAGCCGATATTCACCAGCCAGAGGGAAAACACACACCACGGGCCTGTTCTCTCTCCGTCTCTGCATCGACATAGCTTTCTTCTTGTGTTGTTTTTTTTTTCTTTTCAAAAGAGAAACCACTGTGAATGATCTCTTGTTCTCCAAACGACCAGTCATCAAAACATTACAGTTATTGAATTACGTAGTAAGCAAAACATGTTACACAAAATTAAACTCTCTTATATTTGAGCTTTTTGTTGTCTAACTCTGTTATATACATATCAAAAAGTTTATATAGTTCAGTATGTCCAAGCTTTTGATTGTTAGTGTACTGATGATTATACCGCGCTTGGTTATACCACTGGTTTTGTTCTTCAGTATTAGTGATAAAATCTGTTTGTATCCCTTTAGTGTCTCCATTAATAACCAACTAGGACTAATGATGCTGGCAATATGGACACATCAGCTTCTAGTGGCACCATGTTTGGTTTCTCTGTGATGCCAAGTCGTGTTCAACCATTCTCAGCACATTTCTGCAGTTTGTTTCTTGTCATCAGCTGCTGTAATCATACACACACACTGCACTCCAGCCAAAGAGGCCCGTATGTGTGTGTCCTGCACACGTGTGATCAGCAGCATGTGGTATGGGCGGTGAGCTGCACGGTGCAGGGGAGACCCGTCTCCTGACAGCAACCTCCCCCAGTGCATCCTGGGAAAGCAGGAGGTATGAGAGGAAGGGAAAGAGTGAATGATGATGGTTTGTGGTTGTTAATTCATCTTGAGATTTGAAGAGAGAAGCTGCTAGAGTTGTTGAGCAGGCTTAGATGCAAAATTGCAATCCAAATATGCTGCAAAACTGCAGAAAACATTTGGGTTGATAGTGAAAAAACTTTAAAAAGTCTTGAAGGTTAAAGGCTAGATAGATTGTGGTTGTAGGCAATGCACTGCAGAGACTAACTGAAACTGTAATCATCCACATGACATTTCTACACATGCTGTTGTACTGAGGCTTTAGTGCAGTAAATGTCAAAAAAAGGGGGGAAAATCAAGCTTCTTAATGATTAAATCAGATGAGATTTATTTTGTTACACAGAGCTGCTTCTGCATGTTCTACAGTGATGGTACATCAGAGTGAGACAGTGATTATAGCTGGAGGGATTTGTAATTCACTGATTGACAGGTTTAGGGGGTTGGACTGAGGTTAGTATGACTGATTGATCCACTTTCCCATGATTCTTTCAAACAGCAGATTTATTTGGGGATTTTGTATTTTTTTGGCGATTAGCACCAGATTTACCCCAGATTAATATTGTTGTTGCAATATGTAGGTATATAAATAGGTGCATGTGGGGCAGATGACACAAGGACTTTATCTCAGTAACGATATGGAGTGTCAAATGTCCAATGACGCAAATGCTTGTTTTCTCTAGTAGTGGTTTTGTATGTTGGTTTCAAACACCTAGTTTTTTAAACTGTCATAAATTGCACTCATAGTTTGGAATTTGTAGATTTTACCTGAAAGGTGTTCTCAGTATAAGAGTATTTTCAGGTTGGGGCAAGTTGTTAAAGTATGTGTTGAAAATGATTTCTGTTGGCCAAATCAATGATGTGGTTTAATTTTTTTGTGTATGTAACCTTTGTCCATTTTGTGTTTTATTATTGTTTTAATGTTTAAGATTGATTTATAATACAGTGGAAGCCCATTTCTGCCACAAAGGGGGAAAAAATTATGCTTTGAAATTAAAAAAGTTGAAATTATGAAATTCAAAATTAAGATAAAAAGTATAATTATGACAGTTGAAATTGTGACACTAAATCGTAAAGATGAGATGAAGGGTTAAAAATGAGAAGTCATAGTTATGACTTTAAAACTTCAACATTTGAAATTGAATTAGTTCAAAAGTCAGTGACAAAGTCAAAATTGAGACGCTACAACAATTATAAGATAAAAGTTTGAATATGACATTAACATTCGAAAATTTAGATAAAATGTCATAATTGTGACTTTAAAGTTCAAATTTAAGATAGTCAAAATTATGACAGTTGAAATTACGACACAACATAATTACGAGATAAAAGGTTGGAATCGAGAAAGTCATGATTATGACTTCAAAATTAAGATAAAGTCAGAATTATGACAAATTCAAAATTGAGATGTCAATTGAAAAAGTTGAAATTGTGACGCACTACAACATAATTATGAGATAAGTTTGAAATTGAGATAAGTCATAATTATGACATTAAAATTCAAAATTGAGATAAAAAGACAAAATTATGACATTTGAAATTACGACACACTACATCATAATTATGAGATAAAACGTTGAAATTGAGATAGTCACAACTGACCCTTCGCAACAACCTGCCCTCCTTAGTTACTGTTGCTATGTCTGACAAGCCATGCCCCTCTCACACTACACATCATGTTCTCACGCAGTGAAAAATACATAGCGGACCAAAGAGGAAACTGACAACACGCCGACAGACAAGACAGAGCAGGTTACTTCTGGTATGAAACAAGGTTTCAGCTTTCAAATTTGGTCATTTTTTAAGAAATTGAAACCATAAATACTGTTTTGTGGCTCTCTAATGTGTCGTGACCGATCACTGTAGTGCCTCATTTCAAGCGGCATGTGAACTGATCGTCTTTTCTTACTTAAAGCATGAAATAAACATGAATGAACATCAGAACACATTTTATTTCAACCGCGGAAAGACGTCAGTACACACCGTTTTTTTTTCAAGTTTAAGTCCACCAAAGTTAATCTACTCTCCTGTCTGATTTGTTTGTCGGGCAAGTGGCGGATTCTGCGTTATGATTGGTCAGATCCCCTGTCAGTTAAGCTCTTTGCGAACAGTCAGTCTTCACATTAAAATTCGAAGTTGAGATAAAGTCATGATTATGACATAAAAATTCAAAATTGAGATTTAAAACTCAAAATCGAGATAAAAGGTCATAATTTTTGTGTGTTTATGCTTTTCAGAAGAATCAACCTGCTATTGCTGTCTAAAAATTGTCTGTATGTTCTACTTGTATGTTATACTGAATTAGTAAATATTTAAACATTGAAATAAACGGCACACTTCACCTTTAAGCGCTTTTGTTCTCTAATCACCTCACACCTCTGTTTAAGCTCAGTAAATTCAACAGAAACAGTGTGATTTAGACTTGGGTTTCCTTCTGTGATATTTCAATTCCAGCGTGGGTTTGGCCTTCGCTGTGATTGGCGATACCACCCCTGTCGTTGGCGTCTGTTCATATTTTAAGATTGATTTTCATTTTGAGAAATTAAAACCTGCAAACGCTGGGGTGAGCTGATTTTTTTCTTTCGTTTCCCATAGTTTAGTCAGACGACCGCACTTCATGCAACACACCTCGGCGGAGCTTTTAAGCAAAGGGCATTTTTACACGGTATAGATATATCAATAACCCTCTAGACTCGACCTCAGAGACGCTTACCATTGATCTTTTATGTGGCTTGTGGGATCCCACTGTTCTTCGATTCGACGGGACACGAGGGGCTTGGAAATGCAGCGCCAATTAGCAAAAGTCCAATAAGCCAATAAGCAAAAGCGAGCTGATCGTGTGGAAGGCAGCGCTATACAACGTCTCATATAACTCTAATTAAAGAGACATTCAGGGCCCTGTTCTGCTGAAAGCATTTCCAGACCTGTATCTCATCCCCCTCTCCTCGATCCTTGTTATTTTTTTTTTTCATTTGTTCGTCTTACGGTCCCAGTGGGGTGACTATCAGTAAGGTATTTCCTGCAGTAAGTCTTTCCTGCATGGCTCCGTGCTCTGCCCAGGGAGCAGTGAACCAAAGCAGGCGCCCAGACTGACAGCAACAGGCCAGCAGAGAGAGAAACCCAAGCTACGTCTTGGAACCGCGTCCACGCTACGTCTCCCAGACTCAAATCCAACATCAGCTTGTCCTCTTTTCTGTGCTGCCTTCAGTCGCAGGCAAGGGTGACCCAAAAATGGGTGATGCGATGCTTTTTACAGAAACATGTACTGTGGTGGATCAAAAACATTGTTTTGATCATATTTCATATATAATTTCTTTTTTTTTGGTGACATTTATGTTTTTGTTTAAATTTTGGGGTATATATTAACTAGTATACTTTTCATGTGATTTAGCTATATCTGAATATATATGTATATGTAATTATTTAAATCATTTTAATTGTAATATATTATTTTAGGAAATATTTTACTTTTAGTGATTTTTAATTAGCTATAAAAATGGATAAAAAATACTATTTTAGAATCAAAATATTCAGTATTTTTACTACATTCTGTATTACAGTTTTGTAATATTGTAAAAATTGCATTTACATATATGTCAATAGTAATATTATTAAGATTCTATCATCGTCATTATACTATTACTGGGGCATCACGAATCATACTCATTGAACTATATATTAATTACGATTAATAATATTAAATTTTTAAAACCTTAACCAAATGAAACAAATGTTAATCATTTTTCAGATTCTTAATATTGTTTTTCAATCTTCAGTATTTTATTACTTTCTATATTATTATTTCTGTAAATTCTACATTTTTGGAAAATAAAATTGGCAAATCATTTTAATAAGACTGCAAAATTGCTCCATGATTTTAAAGACTCCTTTTTTTTTTTGTTTTTATATAATTTAGGATTATTTCAAGATAATTAAGCCATTTTGCCCAGTTATCTTAACTGCAAAATGTGTCACAATTTACTGTGCATGAATTCATGTATTTATTTGCATTAAAGTAATAGCAACTGAGGGTGTAAATGTGCTTAAATAATGTCATAAAAATGAACCGCAATGCAAACATGTTCAATGGTACAAAAACAGGTTTTATTGTCTATAGACAAATTATAATTTCTTCTTTTTTTACATTTGAAAAGTGAACAACACTGAGCAAAAAATGGTGTAGAACTACCAATTCTTCTAAATTTAGCAATTACAAGGATAAATGCCAAGTAACACATTCAATTAAACGTGAAATGTAAGTTTAAGTGGAAAGAGTGAAATAATATTTTCTTGTAAATTAATATTATTTTCATGTAAATTGTACTCCAGTAATCTTTGTTTTATTTTTTTTTGAAAAATCATTTTTTACGGTGTAGTTTGTGTTCTTGACAGCGTTTCTCAGCTCTCTGAGAGATATTGTGGAGTCAAAGCTCTCATTCTCCAGACTGCCTCCGTTCCCTGGCCTGAATGAGACGTTCCTCTTTTGAGTTGCTGTCAGGCACCTTGTGTTTTGAAGCGGCAGACGAGCTCCATTGTTGCTGCTGTATGAGCGTAATGAAGATTTTCCCTGCAGCCTCAATGCGGACGCTTGGCCCATTCACTCTACAAAAACAAAATGTTCACTTTGCTATTCACTGAAAGACCTTGATGTGCTTTTCTGAATTTAACTCCAGCAGGGCCAGACCAGCGTCCGGCATCTGATAGCAGACCAGGTCTAATGCTGTACGCAAGTCATGTGGTAGTGCAATCTTAGTTGCTTGAAATCTGATGGGATTTAAACTCTGTGGACATAAATATAAGGCCCTGTTGTACATTCTTAACATGCTTTCTTGCATTACTGTGGCGAAACTACTGAAAGGGGTGGTAGTGTTTATTTCAGATGTCTGTGCTGTGAAACTGGCTGTGTTGCTATTCAGGTAGCCAGATATAAATGTTGACAGTTTAACTATCTTTTCTTCAAACTGTTGCTGTGTGAGGACAGTAGTTAAGCAGAAAGAGAAAAATTATGCAACTGCCTTCACACATTTCAGGAAATGTTCTTTTGCAATTTCTTTTTCAAAGTTTCTTTTGAGTATTCTTCAAACCTTCTTTCTTTTTTTCTTCCTTTTCCTTCAGTTCCTACTCTCTCGTTATTAAGCTTCGTGTAGTAGCTTTTAAAAGGGGAAAAAAATAGATTTTCTCTTACCCTTTTACATGTTTCCTTCTTGTAAACCTTTTAACATTTTTTGGCATTCTTTCTTTCTATCAAACTTTATTTCAAACTTTCTTCAGAATTTTCTTTATTTCATACTCGTTTAAACATTCTTTTTAACTTTTTCAAATGTTTTCCTTTTAATCTGTCAGTTTTTTTCAAATGTCAATTGTTTTCTTTTTTCTTATTCTCTTTTATTCATTTAAATTTTTCTATGTAAACTTTAAGAATTTTGAAACTTTGCTAACGTTGTCAACTAGCTGTCTTTCCACACTTGCTTCAAACCTTTTTTTCAACTTTTATGAAGTTTTTCCTTTTAGAATTTTTTTTCAAACTTGATTTCAAACTTTTTTTTTTTTTTAATTTTGGGGGAATCATTTTTTTTTTTTTTACTTTTTTCAGACTTTTCCTTTTCATGCCATCAATCTTAATTTCACATTTTCTTTTTAGAAATGTCAATTTCTTTCTTTCGTTTCCAAACCCTTTTACAACAACTTTTTCAAACTTCCTCTTTCTCTAAAAATTTCTATGAAATCGTTCAAAAGGAAAAACCTTGTTTTCTATCGTTCTTTACGTGTTGTCACCAATGTCTTTTTAAAAAAAGTTTTCTTTTGAATCTATGGAAGAAAGAGAGAGGAAAAGGGGATTATTTCCTTAACTTTAAACTTTCTTTCAAATATTCTTGATTTCAAACTACAGTTGGAGGAGATTCACTATAGCAACATTGTTCTTGTTGCCAAAGCTCTGTCAAAATGATAACAGCGAAGAAATTATAAAGCGTTGGAGAAACTCAAGTGCATTATAGATATCCCAGTCTTTCTCTCTTCATCTTCTTTATGTGTAGAGCTCGTCCTGTTTATACAGTATGAGATAGGAAGTGGTTCACTGTTTTTTTTCTCTTTCCATTCCCTGTTGCATTGCCTCGTTGAGAGCGGCCGATCCGGGGGTAGCTGCGGTCAGCTACCCACATCTGCAGTTCGGAAAACGGTGCAATTTGAAACGAGGGCAAAATATACAGGAGAGTCTCTTTTCATCTTGCGGCTCCCACAAAGAAGAGCGAGAAGACGAGATGAGAGAAATGAGGGCTCAGGCAGACCTCTGCTGGATCTTCTTTCCAGTTGGATGTGAGGCGTAATCCACCGTAAGTGAAATCACATGGTGAATTATCCCATCCAGAAGGCAAGATGAGCGCTGAAGGAGACTTTAATGATGATGAAGCTCTCCGGTTCACCTAATGAAGCCGCTGATTGGATACTTTCTTCATGTCAGCACACCAGACTGCGAGCCTTTCCTCCTTTGTGACGTTTTAGACTTCTTAACTCAATCACAAGCTCAAAAAACAATTCTTAAATTCGCGAAGGTCCAGCATGTAGACAGTATTGTCCTATTCCCTCATTACTTGTTTACAGACATCCAAGAGACGTAGAGCTTTTTTCCTGAGGGCTACCAGAAGGTGTGGCCTATTGCTGGCCTATGGCTTAATATTCTAACTCTATTGTACCCAAAAATTCCAATTCTGTCATAATTTATTTGACTTACTGTAATTTCGACTTAAATGTTGTATCCCACCTCTTCTGAAGCCGTACAGTAGCTTTGTGTGAGACAAGTGTAAAAACTCAAGATATATTCACGTTTTATTCTACGACATCAGGAATGCCCTCTTGTGAATTATTTTAAGCTATTCCTTGTCTTGAACTGCCAACAAGTGACTAAATTGGACTATGGAGGTTGTTGTGGACATTAAACGACATGATGCCGAACAGGAAAACTCATCATCAGTCCACTTTTACAGCCTCATTGTGTTCATAATCACACTCTTGTTAACAATTCTAACTTGCAACGTAGGGAGTAAATGGTTTTTCTGAAAGAGTTGTTGAAAGCTTAATGGTCATGCGACTGTTATGTAGTTTGTTTATAACCTACATTTTTTAAGCTTCACTTCTAAGCACACTCTAAAAATAAGTGCTCAAGTTCCTTCAAGCGATCCATAGAAGACCAGTTTTTGGGTTCACAAGACCATTCAGTCAAAGGTTTTCTTTAAATGCACCATCTCTTCTTACTTTTTTATAATCGGAAGAGCCTGCTTGTTCATCCACAAAGAAGCTTTTTGAAACAGCAAGTTCTTCAAGATGTTTTAAAGGTTCTTTATGGAACCATTTAGACAAAAAGGTTCTTCTATGGCATCGTGAAGCACCTTTATTTTTAAGAGTGCAGTTGTATTTAGGCTTTAAAAGTTGTGATAATTTGTGTTCATATTATCAATACATGTTAGATTCATAAACTTTTGTTGCTCACAGAGCTTATTTTATGTAATAATCCAAAAGCCAATGGAAACATCCTACTGGGTTTTAGTCGAGGGAACCAGGGTGACATTAACATGGTTGGCCTGCAAAAATGCGCTCTTGCAGAAACATTTAGCTAGCTTTGACATTTTGGCGGAAACTGCAGGAGAAGTTTCAGTCCAACAATTATAAAAAGCTTTGCGAGCTGTAATACAGTGCAGAAGCTGTACAGACTCATTTCAGATACTTTTATGGTGCTTTTTAGAGTTTGACAGGCATTCATTTTCACTGTATGGAAACCACATGGAAGAAATTAAGTCAACAACATGAGGATGAGTAAATAGTTCTTACTTTCTTCCTCCTGCTAAAGAGTTGTCTGTGGGCTAAAAGTAGGTCATCACTAAACCTGTTGCATTAGCTGAGCGTTTCTCTCTTCATTTCCCACTCTTTCTCTGGACCCCCCTGCTCCTCCTCCTCCTCCCTCCTCAGGGATTTTTTTTTTCATTTGCAATTACAGTAATATATAACATCAGGCATTGGGAGATTTAGAGCTTTACCTTACATAACCCAGTGGATTTAACTTGAGGGCTTTGGTTTGACTCCACAACTCTAGCACTGCCTGTGCTCAGAAACAAACGCAAACATTCACATTGCTGAAACCTCTAAAGGCCATCATAAACACGTTCATGACACATTATGGGTTACAATTTCTTCACTGTACACACAGAGAGCCTAGATTTGGACTTTTTTAAAAATGTTTTTGAAAAAAGACTCTTATGCTCACTAGGGCTGCATTTATTTGATTAAAAATACAGTAAAAATAGTAATATTCAAAAATATTTTTTACGGTTTAAAATAATTGTTTTCTATTTGAATAGATATTAAAATGTCATTTATTCCTTCGATGCAATGCTGAATTTTCAGCATCATTACTCCAGTCTTCAGTGTCACATGATCCTTCAGAAATCATATAATATGCAAAATTGCTGCTCAAGAAACATTTCTTAATATTTGTGATGCATAATATTTTTTAACTATTTAATTATTTAATGAAACTTTTAAATAAAATAAAAACTTACTGACCCCAAATTTTATTATTTTAAAAAACACAAGCCTCATTTTTGAATTTACATTATTTATGTCTTTGAGGTCTGTTTCATAACACTTTCTGAATTTTCTGATCATTAGCCGACTGTATTCCTTCTCTTCAAATATGTGAAATGCATTATGGGTATGCAGTGAAGAAGCTCTTTTCTTCATTAGAGATGATTTGAAGTGACTTTATTTGAGTGAGGTGTTCCTGCGGCCCTCTGGTCCACCTGGCCAGAACCCACAGCCTGTAAATTTGATATAATAAAACGTTCCAACCAGCGGTGATATTGGCCAGAGACACGGGGCAACGAGCTAAAGAGAGCAATCTGACTGGTGCAGAGAGAGGGTGGGATAGTTGGGAGAACACAAGCGTATTTCAGAGCATTTCGATGAGAAGCAGTCATCATGTCGTTTGATTCAGCGTGTACACTCAAGAACCATTTTTTAAATTTCTTTGGCATCTCAAGTTCTCAAGCTCTGGATGGTTTAAGATGTAAAGCTCTGCAGGATTAGATTTGTAAGAAGAGGATGAGGAGGAGGAGACGTAAGCGACAGGGGCCGTTGACCCGGTCAGAGGGATGGCAGGGCGGTCCGCACAGAGCTTAGGGGGAGTGATAGAGACCGATAGAGGTCTTCAGGAGGTCTTGCTTACATCAACTCATGGCTCACGCAACCTGGAGATGAGACTGAGTTCAGTTCAAGAGCAGGGCCTCACGCCATATATATATATATATATAAGAATTCTAACAGAAAGTATTATTTTTGTATATATGAATGCATAATTAATATGCCCATTATGCTTTTTAAATTGTTATACATTTTGAAAATATATTCTGTTCAAAATCAAACAGCTCTGAGATGAATCACAACAACTCCGATTTGAAGCAAAAATATAAACAGAAAATAATAAAGAAGGTATAAAATTTTGTTTTTGTAGTGCATTAATTCATTGCATGCAGCATTTTCAATGATGCAATTAACAATGACACAATATAAAACTGTTGACTGTGAGACATTGACTATAGTATAAATATATCCAAAGTTATTTGTTGTATAATTTGTGGTTTAGACGCCTTTGACTGGATTTCACTGAAGAATTGTGGGTAGTGTAGTACAGTTAAACAACTTTTGGCTCACTTATGGCATTTATCATCAGGCCTTTCTTGAATGGCTTATGTTATCCATTTCTAAAAAAAAAAAAGTTTCTCTTGAGAAAATTAATAAGAATTTTACTCATAACTTACATGATGCTGTTGTGTTCGATAGAAAGAAGGATGTGGCCTTTCCAGTTCAAGACATATTTGTTTAGCTATCAGTTTTTTCCTCCATTTTTTTCATTATTTTCCTGCTTATGGTGATGTTCTCTGTTTGGTTTGATGTTTGATGTTTTGGTTTTTATTAGGGCTGTCAATAGATTGCAATTTTTTTATCTGATTAATCGCATCCTTTTTCTGTGATTAATTGCGATTTAATCGCACACTTCATGAAATTAAGCATAGACCATTTATCTTGTTTCAAATGTTTATTTTGTCATCATTTGCTAAATCCAGCAAAGTAAACCAAAAGATTGAAGGTGATTCCAAAACTCTGTATTTTCTGCCAGCTTTTTTCAAGATAAATTTAGATGTCTTTCCAAAAAAGGACACAAAAAACTCCAAAAGACACCAAATGATATAAGGAGCCCATTTAAGCACATATAAAAAGAAAAAAATGCTAAAAAAACATAATTGTATAGTATGTGTACAGTGCAACAGCAAAGAGCTTTTTTATATTTTAGAGAAGTTAAGTTGTGATACCGAACAGGACCACAATGGAGATGCCAAAAAAAAAAAACTAAACCAACCGCCTGCTTACTGCATATATATTATATTGTTTATGTATATATGGGGCCCTATTAGCTCTACTACAGTACACGGATCCATTCAGTATAACTAAACACAGCAACATACACATGACAAATCAAAACATTATCGTGAATGTGTGTGGAAACAACGTGAATGTATGGAAATGTCTGTGCCTGTGTATAAATACAATGTGTGATCAGTGCGTCAAGAGCACTCATACACGCATTATTATAACGGACTCACGCGTGCTTACTGTACGACTCCTGTACGCCACCGCAATCGTCTTTACCTTGATTGCAGTCTTCATCCATCAAAACTTTACTAGCGAGACACTTGACTGTTGACAATCCGTTCAGTCTGTACTTCACACAGTTCGGTGGCGTGTGAGGGCTCGCGCTCTTTCAAACGATCACAGAATATGACAGAGTTCGTGTTTAAAAGCGAAACACAGGAATGAATAATTCACTTAAAACACAACGCGAGTCTCTGCAATCTCTGATGTAATCAGCCTGGTGTCCTTTATATTAGCGCTGTTTTGGACGGATTGTTTGAAAGCATTCGCTTACTGGATAATTTGACTGAAAACTTTCCCGGAGTTTAGCAGCTTAAAATGATCTGATCGCAAGCAGAGAAGCAAAATTGGGTTAAAGGGTTAGAATAGAAATTGTGCTTCACTAATTTTGCGTTAATTGCGTTAAATTATTTTAACGCATTAAGGATTGTAAACTTAATCGCATGCGTTAACGTGTTAACATTGATAGCCCTAGTTTTTATATTAATAGACATCTGTTCATCTGTATGACCATAAGACATAGTTGGGAGAAAGAAAAAAGAGGCCAAAAGAAAAGCGAAGGCACTGGAGGAGAGCAGAGAGGGAGGAACAGGGTGGGAGCCAGAAGTGAATCATGAACTAAGTGCATTTCCAACCTTTGCAATCTGATTTTTCCAGTCCATTTTGTCAGTGGCAGCTGTGGTGCAGTAGTTTTCAGTGTGTGTACTGTACCTCCCGCCATACTCTCCCATCTCACTGCTATTAGCACATATAAACTTTGCTCAGTTCCTCTGGTTCTGATTAAGCTTCATAAAAATGAGCCGCTCACTCACTCTACAGTAGGATTTCTCTCTTTCTCTCTCTGCAGTTTGTTTTATCTGAGTGCATTTCAGCAGACTTTCCCATTTCCTGTGTCGTAGGCTGGTATTTTATCATAAATACACACATTTCACTCTCTAGCACAGGTTTGAGAGCTCAGGGGCGGTTTTGCATGTGCACTCATTAGCACTGTATGATTTGG
Organism: Sinocyclocheilus anophthalmus; assembly: GCA_018155175.1. Taxonomy (NCBI): domain Eukaryota; kingdom Metazoa; phylum Chordata; class Actinopteri; order Cypriniformes; family Cyprinidae; genus Sinocyclocheilus; species Sinocyclocheilus anophthalmus. The sequence continues at coordinate 121,849 of JADLZN010002180.1, read as the reverse complement.
AGGGGAAAATGTAATTGCATTTGTTTTCTCTCTGATGGGGCTGTGAAGTTTGTCCAAAAATTGTGATTACATTTCAACATAACTATTAAAATTATTATTATTATTATCAAATATAATTAATAAAATATATTAGACAAACTGTAATATTTCATGTCATGTAGTTTTGAAATAAACCGGAAATCTCATATGGCTAGTGCATTACCAATCACTTAAAAACTTAAACTAAATAATTTTATAAACTAAAGTAAAAATGCTTGGTGGTTTAATGTTTGAAAATGAAGAAATTATGAAGAAAATACATTTTAGTATTGTAATTGTGATTTTATTTTAATATGGCTATAAAATAGTAGTAATAATAATACTAATAGTAATAACAACAACAACAACAAATTTAGTTTTTATTAAAAAAAATACTAAAAATGTTATTTTACAGTACAGTTGTGAAATTACAAATTGAATTTGTCTTAATTTATTAATTTTCAAACATTAAACCAAGCTTTTATTACGGTGGAAAAACTGTAGGGAGCCCTTAATTTTTCTCTTTTTTTGACAACATTACAAGTTTGGGAAGGCGGTTGGTGCATATATTGCGTTTCCAAAAGATTCATTCGTGCAGGCCAAGAAAACAAAAAGGTTTGTAACTTTTTTGTCAGTCGTTTAGCATTGCTAACATGCATTTTATTCTCATCACAAGATACTTTGATCATGTGAGCAATGCTAATTAGTAAATATTTTGTCTAATTTTGCCATGTTTGCTTGAAGCAGTGAGTGTGTAGCACATTTAGCTCCATTCCAGAATTCTATTCCACAAAATTGCAGTCCAGAGAAAATTCCATTCCACAGAATTCCGCAGATTTTCCCTCAAAATTAGAAGTGCAGAAAATGGGTAAGAATTCAGCAGATTATAATGAACTGTGTAGCTCCCGAGTATTTCTGGCCTGTCAGTCTTATTTAATTTCATTCATTCAGGTGTCTGCTCACACACATACACGTCTCTCCGCATTTTCATCTGTTTTTCTTTTTCTGTCTCGCTGTCGCATCCCTCCACCTACTTTTTCTTTTTCTCCATCACTTTCCCTCACACCTCCTCTGCTTTTCCTGTTTTAGTCTCACCCCCTTGTCCTCCCATATCTGTCTTTCTCTCTCTCTATCTCTTTCCAAAGCTGTTTTTCATAAAGCGTTGGCTGGAATGGCAGATCCCAGAGGCGTAGTGTGAAACACTAGACTCCGATGGGGCAGGAGCCAAACAGATGCAGCCCCTCGTCTCAACATATACCTCAGCCCCTCTGTCTCTCTCTCTCTCTCTATCTGTCTGTCTCTCTCCACCCTGTCGACACGCTCCCAAAGTTCCTCATACTCTTCTGCAACTCTTCTCCACCCAGGCGCTGAGAAACACTTTGCGCTTTTGTTAATCTAGCTGGTAAAATTGCTCGAGGTTTGTTACTTCAGTGAGATTCTTAAAGGGACAGTACACCAAAAAAATAAAAATTCTGTTTGCACATTCATGTCACTCAAAATGATTTTATGATCCTGAATGCAGTGATTTCTATGTTGAACACCAAATAAGCCATTTTGCAGAATATATTGGCTGGTCTTTATCATACAATGAAAGCGGATGGTGACTATGGCTTACGACGAGCTTTTCAGTGAATAATGACTTAAGTTCAGTGTTTTCCTCATGTATAGCTGTCAAATAGCTTCAAAAAACACAAGGCCTCATTTTTGAACTTACTTTGACTTGAGCTCTGTGTTTTTAGAAGACTGTATCATTTGCGGGATGTTGCAAAACATGAGCGTGACTGTCAAACATGTCCATCCAGCACATATTTACATAGAAAAAATGAGAAAG
>JADLZN010002180.1:0-115000 GCA_018155175.1 Sinocyclocheilus anophthalmus | reverse complement strand
GATTTAGCAACTTTCAGACCCTTTTAGCGGCTTTTTTCCATAGAATATTCATACTGACAAACCTAGTGACTTTTTTGGATAAACCTTAGCTATGGTTCAGTTGGAAGATTTCGCCAGTGCTGTCCCGCGAATGCGAGATCTGACTTTCCCGGAGAAGTGTCACCTCTCTCGGCGTCTGTTCTGTGCAGTGAGCGGCAGAGAAGCAGCGCACCGCTGCAGACTCGTCAATAAATGAGTACAAAACAACGTTTCCAAGCACCTGTCGCTTCCTGATTGTTTGGAATTATAAATATGAGCGTAGTTTGTTTGTTAATATCACATGCACTTTTTTGTTTGTTGTTTTTTAAGTTTATTACTCAGACTCGGGCAGTATTCTGCATGAGACAAAAAAGTAATATAGCCAAAACAACCGCATAGCCGCTCTTTAGTGTAGATGCATGTTGATTTTATCAGACGATGCCGCGATTATAAATGAGAGTGACTCCTGTTTAACATGTATTAAAAGGGGCCGTGTTTAGTTACTATTTAGTGTGGAATATTTCTACAAAATTCACTCATCATGACAGTAAAATAGGGCATTCTAAGTCTATATACTGCAGTATTTCCTCTCTCAATCAGTAGAAAATATGGTTAACACCCGGTCATGCATGAAAAAAAAAATACCGTCATGTACCGTGAAACCGGTATAATTTTGAAAAATACAGTGATATAAATTTTTGGTCATACCGCCCAGCACTACTTAGTAGCTTATGCAGCTAACTGCAATTGTCTAATAGGATAGCTTGACTATAGTTTAACTACAGTATTATTTAGTTCATTCATCGGCTGTATCCCATGCTCCTCTTTCTCGCTATCTCTCTCTCTGTCTCTTTCTGCTATTCAGACCCTCATTAGCTAAAATAAGCACATGCGTTCTTTAACAGCTGTTCGTTTATGTGTTTGTGTGTAGTTTTACAGCGCTCGTAAAACACCTCCACTCAGTTTGGAGTGATTATCTGTGCGTTTACCAGCCCAAATAAATCCACTCCGGTTCTCCAGCAAGGGTTTTCAGCTGCCGCTGTGATTTTGCTCTGGATTTCATGGCTTTAATTGTGTAGTTCACTGGGTTTCAGTCGTGTTGTTGTTCTCTGTTAGGCTGGTTTGTGTTATTGAAATGCTGCGCTGGAATACATTAGGGAGAAGTGTGATGTGAATGGTACTTTCTAGTGTGTGCATTATGTAATGGTGTGATGAAGAGGGAAGACCACATAGGAAAACCAGATGGACTTCCTGAAACAAAGAGAGAGTTGAGTCTCAGCATAAAGCCTGGTCCACTTTACATCTGGTTCTGGAGAAGAAGTGTCCGTTTACACAGGAAGAGAGTGTCTGATTGACATGTGAAGCCACCAGCTACAATGTGTGTTACTTAATGTGTGCATCCAGTGTGTCTGCAGAGTAATTTACTGCGTATTTATCTAGTTTCTAAAGCACTCTTCAGACTGAATTAGCTTTCTAAATGACACTTGTTAAATTTACGATTGTTAACACAAGACATCTATGATTAGATGCAGGTTTTTTTTAAAACCGTAAGACAGGCATGTGTCTTGTCGGGTTTTTGGCTGCTATGTAATGGATACTTAATTTTAAATTAATTCATATAAATATTTAATTTTTTAATTTATATTTTAAATTAAAATTTTTGTAAATAATGTTTGTATTTATCATTATTTATATCATTATCCACACACATATATAAAACAATGAAAAACACTATCTATATATAAATATATATATAGATATATATATATTAGATATAATACACACATACAAGTATGTGTGTTTGTATAATTTATATACATTTTAAAATATGTATTATTTTTATTAATATTTTTATTATTATTATGATTATATATATAATATATAATAGTATATGCTTGATACTAATACTAAATATACTAATATATATTGTTTATTAATATTTTCATTATTTTATTATGTAACGTAAATGTGTGTATAATTTAATAATACATTTCATTTGACTAGTGTTTTATTATTATTTGAGTCTTTATAAAATATACTATCTACTAAAATGTATATTATTTTTATTTAATATTTTGTATTTATTTTTACTTTAATTTATTGACGACTGTATTATTTTACATATTTTAAGTACAGGTCAGAATAACTATGTTTTTTTATATAAATATATCTGTTATGCTGAATGATGGAACATTATTTCACCGATATTTTGACATTTTATTTGAAAAAATTAAAGTAGACCCTTTGCTTGCATTTAATATGCTTTCTGTGTATATAAAATCTCTTTTGTAAATTCAGTGACGGTGTGTGTTATATCGTGGCATTATGGTCGTCGCCCCGCTCTCTCTCTCCATCATAAAAGACAAATTACCCAACTTTCTCTCTCTCTCTCAGTGTCTGTGATCTCAGCCAGCACGTCTCTCTTTTCACTCTTCCTTCTACACTCCCTCTGCTCCACTTTCTTGGCAAGATCCGACGTTCCCACAGCTCAGCCACGTCTCTCTCTCTCTCTCTTGGTTTCAATCTCTCTTTTTGGCAAAACCCGCCTCACATGATCCACGCATATATGCTCATATCATCCTCACATCTGATATACAAGCTGACTTGTTAGCATTCTTTGCATACTTCAGCCTGTAAACAATCATCCCAGAAACCCATTATTTCACGTTCCGCCTGCATTTGTAGTTTCTGAAATCGTTTTTCTGTGATTATGAATCTCTCACAAGAAAACAGTCATCCAGACAAAAGACATAGCCTACTTAGAAAGTTAACATTTATTATTGGTGTGCGCTAAGGCAAGAAGCACTATACTTATAAGGTTGTGACGGTGAGGAAATTTTCCCACTGGTTAATTGACGTGTGACAACACCGGTATCACCGTGGGGCGTTCCCTCTTTTCCTCGCTTTTCTTCCCTTTTAAATAGCGCCGTGCGCATTTTACTTTCACTTTCAAATAACGGCAATTCGGAGTAAAGGAATTGTTCATTTTTAGTTCATTTGAATTTTCCCTCTTTTCCTCGCTTTCATTCGCTTTTAAATAGCTTAAAAGCGCCGTGCGCATTTTACTTTCACTTTCGAATTAGCGGCAATTCGGCATCAATTGCTTGAATGCAACAACAAAATACAACGTCAAACGCACTTTAGCGTATATATAAACATATAACTTTTATTAACAAAACAAATAAAAAAAAACACACCATGCTAAAAGGGCAGGCTATGCCTAATATAAAATAAAAAAATAACTTGCATAAAGTTTAAATAGGTATACAAAACTTGAAATAAGTAAACATGTATTATAATATATAATATAATATATAACCAAATAAATAAGAAACATAGAACGTTTATTAACAAAATGAGTGAGAAAGCTTGGAGGCACGGCATAGGCATACACCTTGATGTCAAATAAAATAAATAAATGACAAAGTTTAAATAAAGTAAAATCAGCAAACACTGTGAAACCAAATAAATAAATGAATGTTTAAAAAAAACTTCCAGAATCACCTTATATAAACGGCAAAAGTCAACAGGCTTTCAAAATCCAAAATACTGCCAAACAAGTGCTTTTTCATTTCGTTTCGAAACTAAATCATCCGTCATCGTCTTACCTCACTTACCTAACTAAATCATCATGTCTCACCTCACTCTTCTTGTCAGTCAGCTCGACTCACTCGCCTCACTGGATAAATGAAATCTGATCTGTGATGCGACTGTCGTTCGGCACGTTGCATTGAGCAGCCGTGTTCAGTTTTTAATTGTAGTGTCTGTTCTTTTACTGAACTAAATGATTTTTATTACTATAAAAAATCAAAACGATGGTGGTGGTCGGTGCCGCGGTGGGCAAGTGACTTAACCGGTGTTGAGGCTTAACACCGGTATCACCGTCAGCACCGTCTATCGCGGCAAGCCTATAGACTTAGTTTTTGGTCAGATATCTAACATTCAGTATATGAACCCTAAGAAAACTTTGATAAATAATGTGTCACATAACAGACATGAATCGTGTTTTGATGAGTGCAGGTGTGCTGTTAGATTTTCAAAACAATTGGATGTGAATTTTTGGGGGGTTTGTAAGATTTGATTTGTTTTTATTCATTTATTTTTGTTAAAAAAATAATATTTCCATTCAGCAAGGATGCATTAAATTCATTAAAAGTGACAGTGAAGACATTTGTGATATTACAAAACATTTTTATTTCTAATAAATGCTATTCCTGTTTATAAAAGAATCCTGAAAAAAAATATATGACAAAAAAAGCAGCAGCAGCACAGCTGTTTTCAACATTGATGATAATAATTCATGTTTCTTGAGCAGCAAATCAGCATATTAGAATGATTTCTGAAGACTGGATTAATGATGCTGAAAATTCAGTTTTGCATCACAGGAATAAATTGTATTTTAAAAGGTATTCAAATAGAAAACAGTTATTTTAAATTGCAATAATATTTCACAATATTGCTGTTTTTACTGTATTTTTGATCAAATAATTGCAGCCTTAGTGAGTACAAGAGACTTATTTTAAAAAAAACAAAATCAAAATATAGAAATAAACTAAATAAAAAAATCAAAGCTAATTCACAATATTTAATAATTACTAAAATAACATTGCTTTTAATTTGTCAATCTGCAACACTGAGGAAGTTTGAATTTTATTAATTATACATTAAAGCTCAAATTAAGATGAAAACAATTACGGAAAAATGCATTTCCTTAAGCTTAAATAAAATAACACAACGTAAGAAAAACAACTTAAACTACGCAAGGTTAAAAAACTAAAATATATAGTTATTTTTGAATCATACAGGAACAGGATTGTAATGGCTGCTCATGGCTGACCAGCTGTCAAGCTTTTTATGGCTCAGAAGACTTGATACAGAGTAAAAGTCATGTGGATGGCTTTTAATGGCATCTGTCTGCATTTACTTTTATTGTTTGTAAAAGTGCAGCTTGAACACTGTACTAAACGTCTCCTTTTAAGGTCCACAGAAGAATGAAAGCTATACAGGTTTGGAATGACACGAAAGCGAGTTAACAATGGCCAGATTTTCATTTGGCAGAACTATCTCTTAAAATGAAGCATTGCTGAGCATACGAGACTTCTTTCAAAAACATAAAGTCTTGCAACCCCAAACTTTTGAACAGCAGTATATCTTGGGAGTTCAAAAGAAAGCAAACATTATAGAAAGTCGTTTAGATTCTCTTTGAGGTGTAGCACGTCATCAGATTTTCTTCCAGCTCCTCTCCCAGGCCATTTCACTGTGACCACATATGTTTTACTCTAAACACGGTTTATTTCAGGCCAACGTTTACCTTCCTGAGGTCAGCAAATCTCTTTTCCTGTGTCCTCCGCTCCCTGGTGGCCATCGAGAGTCACTACACCCCTCCACGCTCAGATTTGATCTCCACTGTGATACTATTTTCACCCCAGACACAGTAAAAACTGTACTGCATCCATTAGTGCCAGCGTTTGCATCAGTGTAAATACAGATGGAAGTTTTAAGGCGACGGCGCTGAAATCACAGCACACAAACACCCATGGACAGATGTGTGTGTGTGTGTGTTATTGCTCTCCTTTCGGGCTCAGTTCTGCATGGATAGTAAATGGATTAGATTATGATAAGGTGTGTGTGTGTGTGTCTTTGATGTGTGTACATAGTAAAAGTATAGATTAAACGTTGGCCGTTATCCTCTGAGAGCGGCAGACTGTGTCTATCCGTGCCAGCTGCTTGGTTACATCTCTCTAATCAGACGAGAAGAGGACAGAACATGAAAGAGATGGGCGGCACGCCAACTTTCTCTCTCTCTTTTTATTATTTTTTTCCCATCCAGTTTTTCATTTCTCAGCCATACCGTGTGTCCACGTTTCTTTTGCGTTAAAGCTGCTGTTGCGGACGTCTCTGTTCCCCCTCCCCACTCTGCTTCTCGCCATCTTTCTGTGCTGTGCCGGGTGTGTAGTTGGCACGAAGCGGGCACAGACGGGCACACAGATGGGCAGCGGACGATGCAGGGCAGATCCCTACACACCTGCTCCTCTTTGGCATGACCCAGGCCAAACACACACTCACATGCGTAAACTCAAACGTAGAGAATCTACATTTGTGTGTCGTAAACACAATAGACGCAAGGGCCTTAAAGGGACAGTTCACCATAAAGTAAAAACTCTGTCATCATTTACTCAATAATCACTTGCTGCCTTAGATGTTTTTAGTTGAACAATAAGCTGAAAATGTAAGTCTTTTCAGCTTAAATTATATAAAAATTTGTTGAATCTCATATCACTTTATTTATGTTGAAACTGGTTTAATTATTTCGATAAAGTAATGCAAAAACGTATTATGATGTATTAATCATATAATTTTCATAGCGTGTTGTTATTAACTAAAACCACTACAAATCTTTTTCATAAATTTAAATAAATCTGACATTGAAATAAAATACAAATGTTAGACGAAAACTTAAAACGTACTTTGGAACTAACTGAAATAAAATAAGCTTAAGGTAAAGTACTAAAATTGAAACTGAATTTAAAAAAAAAATAAAGGCAAATAGAAATATTAACAATACTAATAAAAGTTGACTCAAAATAAAAGTACTAAACTTAAATTAAATGCAAACGAAATAAAATAAACAAATCTAAAAAATAAAAATAATCTAATTCACCATACTAAACATACTGTAATAGTCTAATAATACTAAAATAACACTGATTTTAATTTGTTTATTTGCAACATTGATGAAGTTGTATCAGCTGAAATTAAGATTAAATTCAATCACAAGAAAAAAAATGTCTTAAGTTTAATTAAAATAGCGAAGTAAACAAGAAACAAATAAATAAATAAATAAAAGTAAATGGTTAAATAACAAAAAATATATAGTTATTTTCAAAGTCATTTATAAACAGGATTCTTATGGCTGCTTTTTTCTCTGGTAACCATTTATCAAGCTCCAAAAATGACATTAAAGCACCATAAAAATAGTCCATACATCTCATATATTATGTTATAGGTCAAAACTAAGTAAATTTTTTATGGCTTGGAGGAGCATAAAGTCATGTGGATGGCTTTTAATTGCCATTGACTTTCATTGTGTGTAAAAGTGCAGCTTGAACACTGTACTAAACGTCTCCTTTTGAGGTCCACGGAAGAAAAATAAGTCATACAGGTTTGTAATGACATGAGGGGGAGTAAACAATGACTAAGTTCTCATTTTTGGGTCATTTAAAAAAAAATCATCCTCTAGCATGGATATGCATATTGTAATCATGTACATGATGTTTATGTTTCTCTTGCATCAACAGCACGCAAACGCTCACCCAAATGCATACAAATGCACATACACGCTCAGACATATTTGCCAGAGAACACACATCCATGCCCAGTTTCCCACCGTAATACCCATGTGCCTATGCACACGCTCACACACGAGCTTACATGCAAACTCCAAACACACCTGCCTCATTAAACACGTCACATTTCTATCCGACCCCCCGCCGTTCTTCCACATACATATTCATTCTACAACGCGGGGCCGGGGGGGGGGGAGTGGTCCAGAACAGGTATAGACTCCCTTTAAAAGCACAAGCTGTCTGATTTCACTCGCTGCAGGGGCTGCTGGGAAACGCAGGGGCTGAGGGGGTGTGGGCACAGGATGGAGTGTGCTTTCATAAGATAGGAAATGAATAAATAAGTGCTGGTGGAGGGGGGCAAATACTCAAATAAAGTCCAATAAAAGAGCTCAGAGAACATCTGTGTGGGATCGCCGTGGGGATTAGGAGGGTTTGGAACATTTTAAGCGCATTACAGATTAAAAAAAAGGTCAGAATGTTTAGCAACATACCGATAAACCTCTTAAGCAAAACCCAATTGGAAAAGCTGTACTTCCTCTTCATTCTGCACCGTAGTGTGTGTGTGAGTGTGTACCTAAGGTGTGGAGGCGTGCATTGGGTTTTAGTGTCTTTTTTATTTATTTTTTCTTCAAGGAAATGCATTGCACATTTTCATGCGGTATACATTTTCCATGTATGTGTCATCATAAGCCATGACGTTTGAATCCAGGGGATCTAACATGCCTCGCCAACTAAAACACACACACAGAGAAGTAATGTTTTCTCTTTAGGGCAAGGATACATTTGGGTCGATTTTATATGAAGTTAATATAATTCAAAATTGACCCTTTTTAGTTTCTTATTTTACTTTCCACATGCACAATCTTTCAAAAGTTTGGGATCGGTAAAGAAGTTCAAAAAGACGTCAGGAAAGATTGAAGTTGAAAGAAGCCTCTTCTGCTCACCAAGGATGCATTTATTTCATTAAAAATACAGTAAAAAGAGTAATATTGTGAAATATGATTATTATTTAAAATAACAGTTTTCTGTTTAAATTTGTTTTTAAACAAATTGAATTTTCAGCATCATTACTCCAGTCTTCAGTGTCACATGATCCTTCAGAAATCATTCTAATATGCTTTTTTGCTCAAGAAACAGTTCTAATTATCAATGTGTTGCTTAATATGTTCATGGACACCATTAGATTGTTTCAGGATTCTTTGATGAATAAAAAAAAACAGCATTTATTTAAAATATAAATCAAAAAAAGATATTAACAAGTACAAATTTAAAAACATTTACTGTCACTTTTGGTCAATTTAATGTATCCTTGCTGAATAAAAGTATTAATTTCTTTAATGTTTATATATTTAAAAAAAAAAATCATACTTTTGAATGTTAGTGTATCAGTTATTTGTTATTCCGGAATAAAAAAAAAGTTGATACGTTTATTTAACATTGCTTTTTGGTTGATGTCATGTTGTTTTTGTTATGTTGTAGATTGTTATATAGTTTTTGGTAGGGGTTAAAATGAACCCCAACACTCTCAAAAAGCAACAAATGATATACATTATAATTATATTTGCTAGAAACAAAGTAATACTCAGTAAACTGATATGTTTAGTTGTGAAGCGTTAATTGGGATGTCAGGAAGATCTTTAGTGTGTTTCTATTAGGAGTTTTGTGTGGTTACTGAGTCTCATCGCTTAGTAAAAGACAAGTCACATCACAAACGGTGCAGGACACGTTTGTGCCAGAGTTGAGTGTTCAGGATTTGGAGTTTGTTCAGTTCACTAACACAAAGTATGAGCAATAAAGTGAAGAATGCCTAAGTGAAAACCTTCCAGAGATCCTATAGGTCAAGCCTATTAAGTTTAACAATTCAAAGCAAATCATGATTATAATAGCAAATATGTCTTTGCTCTCACAAGCGCAGTTGCTTATGAATATTTGCATGCTAAATGAGTCATTAGATGACTCCTTTTAAGAAATGGGTGTGTGAATGATCAACACTTGCTGTTTAGGGATGGTAATAGTTTTAAATACCATGTCAAACAATGGTTTTTCATTTGAAACTTACTCAAGAAGTTGTCTACCATTGTAAAGACACTTTTGTCATGTTAAAAACACTGCCTGTGTGTGTGTTACCCAGTATCTTTGGCATGGTGTGTTCAGGGGTCCTTTGACTGTGTGTGCCGGGAAGATAAGGATTAGCATGAACATTGTTGGATGCAGTGCTGTGTGTGTGTGTGTGTGTGTGTGTGTGTGTGTGTGTGTGTGGTTGCATGCTGATAACAGTGTTGATTGGGCTCCATAGGCTGGAGTCTGTGCTCTAATAATGGACAGTCTCTCCTTTGTGTGTTTGAGTTTTGATGATCTGGCCCCCTGCTCATCTGCGCTTTGTCTGTGCCCAATAGCGCGGCCTCTCTCATTCACTCGCGTCCAGTTCTGCATAGTGAGCTTCACTAATGTGCCATGTAATTGGATTGGAGGTCATCCGAGACGTCTCCTTAAAGGGTTAGTTCACCCAAAAATGAAATTCGTTAATAACTCACCCTCGTGTTGTTTCAAACCCACAAGACTTCTTCATCTTCGGAACACAAATTAGCTATTTTGATGAATCTGGAGCTGTCTGAACCCTCCCATAGACAGCAACGTAACTGCAATGTTCCCAAGTCCAGAAACCCATCACCCTGTAGCGCCATTTTGGAGAGTATCCGCTGGACGTAAACAGCGTATGCTGCTCTGTGTCAGCTGTGCCAAAATGGCGCTACAGGGTGATGCGGAGGAGACGAATTGTTGAATAAAGTCGTTTTTTTTTTCTTTTGCGCACAAAAAGTATTCTCGTAGCTTCGTATAATTGTGGTTGAACTACTGATGTCACATGGATTATTTTACCGATCTCCTTGCTACGTTTCTGGACTTGGGAACATTTCAGTTACGTTGCTGTCTATGGGAGGGTCAGACAGCTCTCAGATTCCATCACAAATATCCTAATTTGTGTTCCGAAGATGGAACGAAGGTCTTATGGGTTTGGAAAAACACAAGGGTGAGTAAATGATTCATTTTTGGGTGAACAATCCCTTTAACTGCGCTTCATACTTCCACACCACCAGTGGGCGCTAATCAATACGGATTGTAGCTATTTTGAATTCACAGAATCCATCGGTAACCCGGGTATTTAAATGAACTAAATGGAATAGTGATTCTGATTAGAATTGTATTTACAGTCTAGAATGCCATACAATTTGACCAATAGTGGCCTTCATGTGGCTGCCAGATTGCAATTTGAAGAGTTTATTTGTCACATAATTCGTCGTAGAATAACTATTCTCCTTTAATCTAATTTAATTGCAGGTATTTGTTACTTATAAAATGTACCGTGGTAATGCCAGGGTTATTATAGGTAACTAAAACAAAAAACATTTTTTTAATTAAAGTCATATTTAGTTACTTGAAATAAAATAAACATTAAGTGAATTTTTTTTTTTAACTAAAATAAAATGACAAATCACCAACAAAATTACTAAAAAATCAACTAAATAAAAATGAAAATGAATTAATTTACTGGAAAAAAATAAATAAATAATTTAAAATAAATGAAAGTTTTTGTTTTTGGTGTTTTTTTTTTTTAACAAATATACAAATGCAAATATTTATTTATTTGTATTATGTATTATTATCTGTTTATTCATTTTTATAAATTTTTAGGAGCTAATCAGATTTTTAGGTGGACTGAGGTGAAAGACCGGGAGCGAAGCCCCTTTAAATCATTAAACAATGTGTTACCATCATGGTACCACTATAGTAGTTTTTGTAAGGAATATAATATATAACACTTAGAATGAGATTGCACGAGTTGATTATAGTGTTTTACATCCAGTTGAGTCGATTAAAGCACATTTACTTACATATCAGCTCACAGTATCAGTACGTGTGCATCTGTGAACAAAACGCGGCGGCAGTCGATATTTTCCCCCCTCAATTAGCGTTTAGCACAAGTAGCTGAAAATAACCTTCATTTGCGAGGCTTTTAGCGTATAGCGCGTTGGTGGAGAGGTTTTCTCTCTGAGAGGAGTGCGTCTGTGTGTGGGTGCTTTTGTAAGCTAGCTGGAATGCTCTGGTACCGCCAATGCTAAGATGGCTGCCAAGCGCTAAGATGGCTGCCAGGATTCCATACAACAACAGCAGCAAGCGAATGAGGGGGTGCGAGAGAGAGAAAAGAAGGAAAGAGGGGGCTGTCATGTTCATTTTTTCCTTCAAAACGTATACTGTTGGTTTTTTAAACCACATTCTGCTGCTGCACATAATTAGCGGTGCATGCTAAGGCCAAACACCACTACTGCTAAATTTCGAGGCAAATCTACAGACCAGAATATCATAGAAGGGTAGGCTCTTTTTACTTGGGCTAGCAAGCGACTATCCAGAACCCTCCTAGCAACTAGCAAACATGCTAAAAACACTAAGTATGATTGGCTAAAGAGGTGAAACATTCATCAATACTCACAGCAGAAAACACGGAAAGGCCAAAGTAACCAAGTGACATCCGTCTTAAGGTCTATAGTTAGTCAAAACCTCAGTGCATATAGAAAAAAGGGGGTAGTGAGTCTCGGCCAATTCAAACTGCCGCAGGGGTCTGGTCTCACTCCAAGATCGCTATACTTTCTAAGATAAAAAGCCTACGGAGACATTGTCCAAACAACTCGATGGCTGCGCACCAGCCTTTGTCTACATCTTATGAGCTATACAGCAGAGTTGGCTTTCACCAGGCTGCTCTCGGATGTATATTTTGCAGATTTATAGATTTTAGATTAGCAGCGCACCTTCAAGCCTAAAATGGACAGCGGTGTGGGTAGTTTGTTTCGGCTGTGTTTTTCATTGGACCCGACTGACCAAGTCCAGTTGTGTTTTTTAACACACCTGGGGTCTACATTGCCGGACTAAAGATCTTGTTTCATGGCCGAAAGACTGTTTTGTGGTTTTATGTCTATATATAGATATTGTTATATAAAAATAATAGAGTATAATCTTTGTTTATCGACCTAGGCAGAATTTGATTCTGAAATCCATGTAATCTGAGTTAGTTACTAAATAGTTAGTTACTAAATAGTTACTAAAGTCTTTGGTGTTTAATACTTAAGGCTACACATTTGTTCACTAACCAACTCAAAGTATGAGCAGTAGTAATGGTAATCTGTGTTGTCAAACCTACACTTTTTTTATTAATAATACTTTAATTCAGCAAGGATGCATTAATTTGATCAAAAGTGACCAAAATATATATAATAATAAAAATAAAAAATCCTTCCATTGCCAGACTTTTGAATGATAATGTATAACAAGTCAAATACATGCTAACTACAAGACAGAACATCAGATTTCACATATAAAGGTCCAGATTTTGTCTGAATATCATGTAAATGATCCAGAACCGAAGCACATTTTGCATGTCTCATTTCCAGCTGTGTCGTCTCAGCGCTACATTGAATATGTGCTGGCCGAGAATATATAGAATGTTCTACATCTGCTAATTGATTCAGGCACCTTTGGACTGAACCCAGCCGTCCCATGTTTAATCTGCTCTCTTTTTTTCCCCTCCTCTCTTTCTCTCTCTCTCTCTTTCTGTCGGCTTTGCAGAATCTGGACAATCGGACAACTCCAACCAACAAGGAGAAGCAGACATCAAGCCTCCGCCCAATGGTGGGTCAAGCATAACAAAAATCGCGCGCACACACACACACTCAAAGGTTCCAAAAGGATTTTACAGCCTAATGCCATTCAACCCAGAAATTAAAGTCTTAATTTACTCAAATACATTTGAATTTAATATAAAGTTGTCTGGAGGAACCAAAAATGAGTTCTTGGTTCCCCAAAGAACTGTTCAGTTAAATATTCGTAAAAAAAAAAAAAACACATTATAAAAATTCAACTGTCAGACAAACTCCGTTTTGGAAGTATCTCTATGTAACCTTTTCAGGTTGCTAAATAAACTGAAACACAAGTTTCACTAGCTTAACGAACTTGGATCCATAAGTGAAAATACAATCGTTTTGAGTTTGTAGAACTTGAAATTATGTTTGTTGAAAGTACAATCCAACTTTTTTTCTCCATGAAGTCCTCAAGTTTTTGAGTTTACAGTTTACTGTGTTTTTTAAAGAACATTTTAACCATCTAAAGAATCTTTTTCCACTCCAAAGAAGACGTTTTCTCAAATGAAAAGGTTCTTTATGGAACTGTAGTGCATAAAGAACCTTTAATTTTAAGAGTGTTCAAATCTTTCTAAACTCCAGACTTAAGTGTTAGCCTTTAATGTCAACCTTCTGCTAAACTACTTTTGTTAGATAGGCAGTCATGCAGGTTTGGAACAACATGATTCTATGGTTCATGAAGAACTTTAAAAATCCATGGAACCATTTTGTTCCACAAAAGGTTCTTCAGATCATTCAAATATTTTTCACACTAAGAAAAAAATGGTTCTTTTAAGAACTGTTCACTGAATGGTTCTTACTAGAACTATAAATGGTTCTTCTGCGCTGCAAAGTCATTATTCATACTTTCTGGCACCCACAAATGGTTCTTCTACAAGGTTTTTTCTTTGCCGAGCCTTAAAATTCAGCAAAAACAATTGAGAAGCCTTGGTTGTTCAAGAAGCAGTCCACTTAAACTCAATAGAATCACATCTGAAGTTGTCATTAAAGGCCACGAGCGAGTAAACTCTGGTTAGCAATGGTGGAAACGGCGTGATGAAATCCCAACGCTACACAATCAACGCGTCAGCCACCATTTTCCACTCCGCCTGCCAGTCAGCAGATGGACTGTGGGTGAGCCGCGCTCTCCTTGGACCTCCATACGCACAAATACGAGCTGATTGATACCGTAAGCCGCTTTATTTACGTTAATAAGGTCACATGCACACCCGACTCTCGCACAAATATGGAGTGTGAGCGAAAGCGATTTCCATCCAAGCTTATTATAGTGAAGTGTTGCTAGGCCGGCTGTGACGGAGAATGGCGGAACGCTCATAAATCACTCCGTGATTGGCTGATGGGAACCACATGGCTGCGGCGCAGGCGACACTGAGCTCATGCGCGGGCCTCGCTGCGGTTAACCGGCACACACACACACACACACATACGCTGACCTCAGCCAGCACTACAGATGGGTGTGGAAGCATGGCTCATTCACCCGTTTTGCCCACACACACAAAAGTACATATTGAAAGCCCATATGCACAGCGAAAGTAAATACGTTTGTATATTTGCATGCAGTGTCGCACACACATACTTAAGTGTGACATAAAGCATTTTTAGTGTCCTCGTTAAGTTTTAGCTGGGATTGGAGCACTGGGTTGGAGTTAACCATAAGTACGGGGTAGCCTGTTATTCCTACGAGACAGAGAACATATGCCAACCGATGACTGTAATTATATGCCTTTTTATGACAATTGAGCCCAGTTTATTTTGTGTGTGCGTGTGTTTGACAGGTGCAGATGAGTAAATATGGGGATTTTTTTTTTCAGTATAATTTGTCGGTGTAGTGTTTTCATTTCTGGCCTCTCTCTCTTTCTCTCCAGGTCACTTGAGTTTCCAGGACTGCTTCGTGACGTCAGGCGTATGGAACGTGGCGGAGTTGGTCCGTGTGTCACAGAGTAAGTCACATGAGCAGCATCTTTCTGATCAGCAGCCGTAAATATCAACATTGTATTGAAACGAAAAAGGCTTTTCTTATTATTATAAATCCTTAAAATCATCCAAACAGTTACATACAAATAAAAAGCCCCCCAAAAAACCTGCAAATAAGACAATATATTAATATTGCTGAATTTTCAGCATCGTTACTCCGGTCTTCAGTGTCAAATGATCCTTCAGAAATCATTCTAATATGCTGATTTGCTGCTCAAGATTTCTTATTATTATCAAATGTTGAAAACAGTTTTGCTGCTTCATATTGTTGTGGAAACCATGATAGTGTTTGTGTCTGACTTTTATAAGCTTGTGTAACCTTCTGTGATTTCTATTATTCTTAAATCTGACATGAAGAAAAGTTTTACTATGTTGTCATGAGAACAAAGATGAATGATGGCATTGATTAATCAGACTTCTCTCTGTCTGTATCTAATTCAGCACCAGTTGCCACAGCAAGCGGACCCAACTTCTCTCTGGCCGACCTTGACAGTCCAGGATATTACAACATCAACCTGGGTCGCCGCTCCATTACGTCCACGCCATCGACCAGGTACACACACACACACAGAGCTCACTTTCCTTTCATTCTATGCCAGGATTTTTAAATATTTGTGATGCCAAAAATTGTGTGGGCTCCCTTCTAAAATTTAAATCTAAAATAAAATAATATTGGCATATATCATTCTGATCAATTTCATGATTTCTTATTTATTAGAAAGCAAAATGAAACCATAATAATAATTTATATTTTTTTTATTGTATTTATTTTATTTCCCTTTTTTACGACAATTTTTCTACAGACCCCATAGCACTCTTTTGCAACCCCAGATTGAACACACCTACTCTCAGACATTTTTTAAACAACATTTGTTGTAAGTTTTTTTGTTGCTTCCTGAAGATTTTTTATTTTTTATTTTGTTTTTTCAAAACATTTAAATTGCACTGACTGTGTATCTTACATTTGTTACTAAATAAAGATATACATTTAATAAATGTACATATGAATAATTAGATGAACTAGTCTTAGAATATAATTTTTTTTAGAATTAAATCAATATTATGTAAAATAAGAAAAAAATACTAATCATAAATGAGAATTTTCTGTGCCATTTGGCCGCAATCTTTGCTACATTTCTGACTAATACTCATAAACTCTTTGCATGTCTTTAAAACCACTTACAAATCGATCCTCTTACTAGTTTAATGCATGTTGGTAGCACTCACACGTTCTTGCTTTCCTCTTTGTCTGTGTATATTTCTATCTATCTTTTATCTACTCTAGGGTGACCATATGTGCCATTTTCCCAGAACGCGTCCTGGCCAGGATTTCTATATTGCCTAAAATATCTAGGTTTTGGCTTTGTTTGCATGTGCAGACCGATCGGTGTATGACATCAAAATACCATACAGACGGTTCCTTATGCTTTCAAAATGCTCTCAGGGTATTTTGATGTCATACACCGATCGGGCTGCACACGCAACAAACAAAACCTGGATATTTTAGGCATATAGAAATCCTGGCCAGGACATGTCCAGGAAATGGCCACGTATGTCCCCTATCCTACTCTTTTCTCTGACTTTCACCTTTATCTGTTTGATTGCTTGTCATTTTTGTCTCTTTATCTTTCTCTTCTCCTGTCCTTCTCTCTTGTCTTTCGTCATGTTTCACGCATCAGGACTGAGATGGAGTTGTATGCCAGTCTCCCGCGGAGGTACTCCACACTTCCAGCTCTGCTGTCTTGCTCTGCTGTCTTTGCTCATCTAATGTCTCATCCTGCTAAGATAACTGTGCTTTGAAACCGTGATGATTTTAGTGACGTTTTAAAGCTGACAAATTTTCTGTTGTAATGTTTTTATAGTGAATAATTTGCATTTAAAGCAATTCTTCACCTAAAAATTTAAATTTACTGAAAATGTACTCACCCTCGGATCATCCAAGATGTAGATGAGTTTGTTTCTTCATCAGAACAGATTTGGAGAAATGTAGCATTATATCACATGCTCACCAATGGATGCTCTGCAAGACATTAACTGATGAACTGGAGTGGTGTGGATTATTGTGATGTTTTTTATCAGCTGTCATTCTGACGGCACCCATTCACTGCAGAGGATCCATTGCTGAGCAAGTGATGTAATGCTACATTTCTCCAAATCTGTTCTGATTAAGAAACAAACTCATCTAGATCTTGGCTTGGGTGTGAGTAAATATTCAGCAAATGTTCATTTTTTAGGTGAACTATTCCTTTGAAACATTCCCATTTTTGAGGTCAAGAAACCTTTAAATGCAAATTAAAAATCTTTAGATGTAACTAATGTTAATCTAAAGGATGTTGCTTCATTACTATTCAGGAATTTTCAGAGGTTTCACAATACAACAACATGCAAACCTTCCAGATGTCCAAACCTTCCAAAAAAATCCCCCCTCATCTTCTCTCTTTCATTTCTCTTTCAGCTCCAACAAGCGTAAATCCATTGATGACAGTGAGATGGAGAGCCCCGTGGACGAAGTCTTCTATTCGGGCCGTTCTCCTGCCCCGGGAGTGTCCCAGCCCAGCGGCTGGCCCAATGATGTTGATGCAGGTACGGCCGCTTTACCCAGCAGCCCTCTGGCTCTTCACATGCTCTGCTTGACCTCCACTCATCTAGACCACTGCTGATGAAAAAAAATATTTGTTTATATTGAGCTGCACCAATCAAAGTTTACATAGAGTAGTCAGAGTAGACGCCATACTTGTGCTGACAAAGAGACTTTGAGGGATAGATGTTTAATGTTAAACATGCTGCACGATTGTCTCTCGAAGCCTTGGTTTTTTGTTTTTTTTGTCAAATGAAATATGTCGCCTACTCTGACTTACCTCTGAATCTATAATCAGATCCAATTGGGACTCATGTTTGAGTCATTTATGCACTGAATAAGTGGACACAAGGGCTGTGTGAAGGGCCAGACTTTTCCTTCCTTTTATCCATCAACCCATGAATCTCTCTCTTTTGCTGCCCTCTGTCTCTTTCTTCTCCTCTGTGCATGCCCACCATCTTCTCATACCTCAGTAGACTGCGAGAATAAATAAGACGGGGACAAACATTGGATAGTCTTGCGATCGGATACCTAGAATCATGTGCATGTTAATTGATCTGTTAGTTGGGTTTGTTTGGGGCTCAGCTAAATTCAAATTTTAAGAGCACTTCAAATCATTCTTAATTCATGCGTGCAGGTGATGAGCTTCACAGAATTAGGGTTAAAGAAACATTTTATATGTAATAATTTATAGTTTACACTGAAATGTTATTTATAAAAGGCCGTAAGCACTAAAGAATACAAGTTTGATTAGATATTTCCTATATTTATGGTGTAGATTGCACTGATATTAATAGCAATTGAACAGTTTATCAACTTCAAATAGATATGAAAGAGATGGAAATGAAATTATTTTCTTTGTAATATTTTCACAGATGTAGTTTTTTATTGCATTTTATCATATAAACCAGACCGTTTTACAATATCAACATACTTTTTGAGTAGTTTTACTTTAAATCTTCTTCTTTCCTCTTTATAGTGCTGATTTTTATTAATTAAGACCTTTATTTGTATTATTCTGTATCAGTTTCTTTCTTTTTTATATTTTGACTGTCCATTAGAAATATTTACTATGGTAACCATATTGTCTGCCAAAAGCAAATGGGTTTGGACTTAATTCAAGCAGTGCAAGCTTTTTTGATGATGGTGATAGAAAATCCAAAGTTACCACATAACTGGAGTCATTTTTGTGGAAACTATTGTTACCATGGTATCTTTTTTTGTAAGTGTGAAAAGGCAGCTTTGTTGTTGTGTTGCATGGGCAGAATGTGGTGGTGAAATTCATTTTAACTTGAGCAGAGCTGCTGTCACATGACCTGTATCCTCACACCAGGGCCCGGTTGCATGAAAGCCCTTATGCTAAGAAATCCCTTAGATATAAGTTTAAAGGAGCCCTTGGTGAAACTTGGGTTGATAGAAAAAAAACCTAAGGGTCAACTTAAGGAACCTTAAGGCTTCCATTAAGTATTCCCCTTAATTATTTAAGTGTTCACTTAAGTGTTGCTACAAAGTCCTTAGTAACAATTTCACCTTAATAACTTAAGGACAAAAGACTAACTTAACACGCTAGTATAAGACATTTTTTAAGACCTGCACAAATAAAATATCATATGAGCGCAGTAGGGCAATGACTATGGTAACATATTAAACTGTAAAATGACTGTAAAAAGCATGGTTTTCACAAAACAACAAGTTTTATGTAAATTTTGTATCAATTATGATATAAATTTAAACAATTATTATTCATCAATTATTATTACATTAATTAAATAACAATATAAATATAATTCGTCTTAATTGTTTAGATTTTTATAATGCATTATCTTGTCGATCCACCTGTTCACATTTACAACTCTGCGTGTTTGCAGCATCAAAACATGGGTTCATTTTCACATTTGGTAAATTTTCCATTATTGGTCAGCAGGAGGCGCAGAAACGGGCAGCGCTCATGTTTATTTAATGTTTGTCTGTGTTTTAGTTGGTTAGGTTTGTATTTCATTATGTTATGTTTATTGTCATAGATATGTATACATATCTGTTTATTGTGAGATGTAGTAACTATAGTAACCGTGGCGCCCATTGCCGTATGTTGCCAGAAACTACCGTGAAACACTTAGTATAAACACTTAGGTAAGGGTGACAGTTAAGACGTTTTTTGCAACACTCCTAACGAAATCCCTTACCTCAGGGATTTTTTCCCCCCTCAGGGATACCCCTAAGTCAAATTACTTAAGGACTTTCATGCAACCGGGCCCAGACCCTTAAACATGCACCATTCCCTCAATAAATCAAAGCAATGAATAGTTAAAAATTATCCTGTGCTTACGCCACAAAATCAAAACTCTGCCATGTTGGATTTGACACCCAAAATACATTGGCTGCACCCTATTTTGCATATTTGTGGACAAAATCAATCTGAGAAAGCTTTCAGAAATGCACACTTCAAAAATTGAATATACATACAATATATACAACTATTTTCACTGTACTAGTATTTGAAATGCATATACTTTTAAATCGCATACTTCTTAGTATGGATAGTATACAAATAGACACTCGTTTTTGTACTGCATACTATATATGGATAGTATGTGCTTTGTAACACTCATTTTTAGCTTGCATACTTATAGATAGTATGCAAACTGACATTTGTTTTTAGCTTGCATACTACCAAAGTTGGATAGTATTCAGATTGACACTCACTTTTAGCTCGCATACTACTTAAACTATTATTATTAATAGTGAATAATATATAAATTGTGACACTCCTTTTAGCTTGCATACTACTTAATATAGATAGTATGCAAATTGTGACACTTGTTAGCTTACATACTACTTTGTATGGATGGTATGTGAATTGTGACACTTATCTTGTGCACCACTTAATATGAATGGTATGCTAATTGACACTGATTTTTAGCTTGCATACTAAGTATGCATAGAATATAAACTTTAACACTCGTTTTAGTACTTTAGTATCCATGAGTATGGATAGTATTGAATTAACACTCATTTTTCACTTGCATACTGCTTAACATGGGTGGGATGCCAGTTGTGACTCGCTCATTTTTATAAGTACTTAGTATGTATAGTATGTGAATTTTGACGCAGCCAATGCTCATTTGATATTCTGCCCCACCCTCATAGTTTAGCTGCTGATTGGACGCTTTTTGGGACATGTGTGTTTTTCACCTCTACTGTTTTGGTGCACTTAGAATGGGTTGATTCTGGGAGATAGTGAGCAATACTGTCTTTGACCTCATGCATGTGATGTTTTTTAAGTGTGTATAGTGATGATGTATTGATAATGATTCAACAGTGGTCCCAAATTTCCCCCATCTCTCTAATTTATCTCAATCTCTCCCCTTCTCTGTCATTATTAACAAAATTCTTTTCCCCTGTTTGCGTTTTTCAGTGCAACACCATTTGGCCAGTATGCAGGAGAGGAAGATAAAACACGAAAACGATGGCGTGCAGTTTCCTTACCATGGTTAGACCACATTACCTTCATATTATAATGCACACAAGTGTACTAAAATGTGTCTCTTATCTCTGTCTGTCTTTCAACCTCTCTGCTGCATCACACACCTCAGCTCTTCTCTCTGATTTGCTGTTTTTCCCGGTGCTCGGAGGTGGCGGGTGTTTTGTGGCCTGTGAATGTGCTTTCATTTTGTTTTGTGCATCAGAAGTCTCTCCGTACATTCATTGTTTGTGTTAGATTGTGATATAGGATCCCTATGGGGCAGAAGTCCAAATCCTGATTTCCACAGCATTCCCAAACATGAACACTTACAAACGTGGCTATTGTGTTGCGTACAGCAGCAGGCCTTTCCAGATATTTACTTAGCGTTTTTGTTTGTTTCTTTTCCATGCAGGATTTATTGTAATTAGTGTGTGTGTGCATAAAGGGGTTTATATGCTATAAGCAATATCTCAGCTGTTTATTCAGCGCTCCTATGAGATCTCAAGCGTGTATACGCTGTAACGTCTGAAATATACTCTACACAAGTATGCGAATGCAAACACAAGCTCGGTTTCACGCCTCATTGCGATCCACAAATTGTTTGAACGCAATTCATAACATGACACCACAAATACATCTCTTACTCTATGGTCAGTTTTCTCTTTTAGCTCAACTGTTGTCACAGCACAGCAATGCTTTAAGAGAATCTTGCTGCGCAAGTTAAAGTTAGTTTAACTGTTGACATGATCACTTTAAACATTAATTAAACATGTATATATATTTGAATTAGTGCTGTCAAACGATTATACACAGTACGCACACATATATTATGTAAACAAAAACTTTTATTTTGGATACGATTAATCAAGATTAATTATTTAACAGCACTAATTTGAATATAATATGTACTGTATATACTGTATGCATTAATTTTATAATATTATTTTACAATAAATGGTATTATACTAGATATTATACTATTGCTATACCATTTATATTTTCATAAAGGTATATTTAATTTTAATAAGAATGATGATGATTTATTATATTATTATTATTATCACAGAGATTTATATCCATTTATGATTTGGTATTTTATAGTTATAATAGATGCTCTTCTATAGAAGGTAATATATACATAGTACATATATAATATAAAAATGTATCATATTAAAATAATTACTAATACCAACCCATTTACTAAATGTTTCCTCATTATTAGTAATACATCGTAATAATAATGAGGAAAACATTAGTAATGGTGGTGTATGTAACATTTGTGTATTATTTTATGCATTCACTGTATTGAAAATGTTGTTGGTGTAGTAAATCTTTATTATTTATGTACATTTATTTATTGTAGTTATAATATATCTATATTATTGTCATTTATATTGCGATATTATTAAATATTTGTATATATTATATGATATGGATATTTTATACATTCTATATTTATAGATTTATGCAGTTATTTAAATGTATTGTTTATAAAAGTATATATAGTATGCATTATTATATTATTATTTTGTCCATAAAGAGACAATACAATGTTTCACGTCCAATCAATTACCAATGGACAAAAAGGACCGAGTAACATTTGTTTTTGTCGCGAATACCTGTTTCGCTCTGAAATCCATCCGACCGGCGTTCACCATGACTGTAATGGCACAGAAATTTGAAGTGTTAACTCTATAAGCCACCTCGAGTGACGCCAAAATAGATTAAGCAAGAATAGCGACAGTAATGTAAGAATGCATGCTGTGTATGTACAAACGGCAACTTGTGTACTTGCACAGGGTATGTTTCTGGCGTGAGGGTACCTACATCTAATCACATTCACTGCCGCCCTCGTCATGATCAACACACAGTCGCACAGATCTTAATCTAGGGAAACATGGGTAAATCCACCAAAAAAAATGGCAGGCATGCTCAGGTGCGCATGAGTATGGGAATCACACAAACACACACAATATTAAACCACCCACCCCTAAACACACAAACCACACACACACACACACACACACACACACACGTATTGGAGCACCAGAGTCTGGTAAGAGGCTCCTCCATGTGTCGACAGCGTTGGGAGCTACTGGGTTACAGAAGACATCTGTTATGCCAATGAAGGCGGTGGTGGCGCTCCGAGCGCATGTGAGTGTGTGAGAGTGTGAACCACGCTACGCTCCAAAGGTGATTCACTACCTGAACGAGGCTCTGGCAATGCTGCAAGGTGACGGTGTCATTTATCATTAAATCTGGTGTCGCCCGGCGTACACCGGCAGCCGCTTCATTCATACGCCCCCATTGCTTTCTCTCGCCCTGGGCCGACACAGATATCATCCCGCCTATTTTTCATTCTCCTGCACTCTCTTTCACCTTGTTGGACTGTGCCACTTTGTCTGTAAACATCTGTTTGTGACGGTTTTGTTGATGTTGAGAGGGTCAGACAGCGAACGGGGTTCCCACAGGCATGGGAAACCAAGAAATGTATGAAAAATGTGAGGTTTAGATGAGTTAGGCAGAGACTTTGAATTAGTTTAATACTTTTATTGAATGGTTTAAAATATTTAATTGGCAAGTAATTTGTCTTTCTGAGTGTAAAATGACAAATTATTTTTAAAAATGTGTTGATTTGAAAAAGTAATGAAAGTTTACATTGTGAATATGACTTTTTAAAAATATTTAATTGGCAACTAATTGGTCTTTTTGATTGTAAAATGACTGAAATTAATTTTAAAAATATTTCCATTGTAATTATAACTTTTTAAAATAGATATTCATTTGGCAAGAAATGTGTCTTTTTGAGTGTAAAAAGACTGCAATTAATAATAAAAAAAGATTGTTTAATGAAAGTTTCTAATTGAATTATCAAGTGTAGCATTAGTTCTGGCAGGTCACGTTAGTTAATCTGGCGTCAGCTGACTCTCAGCTGATCCACATCTACCTATAGGGATGTGACATCTATCACAGCACCCATATATAAGGCCCTTCAATATTATCAGCAGCTTTCACATTGCTCAATAGCTAATTACCCTCCTCCATCCCCAGCTCCTCCTCTCGTCAGTCAGGATTCTGCCTTATGATTCCCCATTGAATCAGACTCATTTCTAAAATGTTTACATTAAATGATTGAGCATGAATGATATCCGCAATACATTTATGTTGGTTCTGTTCTGTTTACTCTAAGGGGGTTATTGCTGCTCTCCCTGCTCTTATCCATGCTAGGCTGCATGGATGCGCAGGGAGTTCTTGCCCAGAACAGAACTGTACCGCCAATCCAAACTTTATGCTAATTGTCAGTCATCTTTGATAAGTTTTTTTTTATATTCATTTGGCAAGCAATTGGTCTTTTTGAGTGTAAAATGACAAATTATTTTTAAAAACCGATCGATTAAGAGACTAATGAAAGCATCCATCATAAATATAAGTTTTTTCAAAATATTAATTGGCAAGGAAATGTTCTTTTTGAGTGTAAAGTGATTAAATTATTTTCGGTAAATTTGTTGACCAGAGAAATCATATAAATGTCTGTTTTTAAATATAGCTTGTTTTTTTCTTTGTTATTTGTTTTTTCTTGAAAATATTTAAATGGCAAGTAATTGTTTTTTTGTGTGTGTGTAAATTAAAGAAAACAATATTTTAAAAAATCAATCAACTGAAAAAGCCACAATTTCCATAGTAAATCTACAATGATTTTTTAAAAATGCTTTAAACTATTTAATTGGCATCAATCAACTGAAAAAAAAAAATCATTAGGCAAAGGGCTTGGGAACCCATGTGTATTATTACTGTAAGTTCATGGCAGAAGTGATTTGTACTTGGATTTGTGACTTTCTGCGTGTGTCTGTAGAGGGGCTTTCTGATGGTTGGATGGTAAATGTGTGTGTCTGTTTAAGAGCGTGTGTGTCGTGTGAAGAGCGTTATATATGGCATTTTTTGACAGGTCAAGGTTTGATTGGTGGCCAGCTTGTTAGCGTGGCGAGTCTGGAAGGTCACAGGAGCGTTTGATTGGCTGCCAGTCTGCCAGAGCGTCGGGGCTGGCACAAGACACAGAGAAATAACACATAACCCATGATTTTACCACACACACACAAATACACAGGCTAATGTGCAAGATCATGGAAACTGTCAGCAGCAACTCTGAAGGTGTTTTTAGCGGCGATTTTCAGCACCTTACAGATATGCATATATTTATATAAGCCCACAACTTACTTATCTTATAAGTTAAAGAAATTAAAGATTATTATTAATATTTACAGATTATTAATATTATTTACAGTATACACATTTTTATGTATGTGTGTGTAGATATATATATATATATAGAGTGTGTGTGTGTGGCTTCCACACGCGGCTCTTTAACATCTTAAATTGGGTTTTGAAAATAACCACTTAGGATAATTGTTTCCCCCAAAACTAGCCACAGGATTTGATGGTAAACTCCTTTTCCTTTCCTTCCCGAGTCCTGACATGTTTGGCCGTGTTTCATGGTCACTGTGTGAGCACGGCGTATATTCAGCCCTCGCGTCTCTGCCAAACTCAGGACAGCTGAAGCTAGCAGCCCTGCGGCCTCAGTTTGACATTTCTAGGATCAGGACGACACATTAATGCAGCGTTATATACGAGAAGACCAAACCATCGCATACGTTCTGCTTTCATTTCCCTCATCATTCTCACATCACGCTTCCTGCCTGTCCTCCTGTTTTTGGCATGAGCGTTCAGACCTGCCGCTGGAACAGAAGCGCTTATGTTTGACTTTTTCCCTCGGCGCTGAAAAGTCAAGTGAAACCTCTGATTTAGTTCCCCAGGTGAAGTTTAAGAGTGTCTGTATGTCAGAGTCTGTACACAGCTTGCATTTACGTTTATTTACTCATTTGCATTTGGTTTGTGAAGACGTGTCGTCCTGTTCGGTTGGCATTAGTAATGCAGTCGCTTGAGTATGTTGAAATTTGGAGTCAATCTGAACACACATTCACATACACCAGACAAGTTATTCAACTAAATGCGTTTACTCTATGATGTTTGGTTTTAGCAGACTTAATTTAGTTCGTTTTTGCTCAAGTGTTTGTATAGTATGTTTTATTAATTGGCTTGTGATCTGTAAACTGAACAACTTTGCTGACTAGTAGAAACTTGTTAAAGAGATGTAGTGCCGATAAACCCATCGTTTCAAACAAATGTAAGCAAAATCATCTGGAAATGAAGAGATTTTTGTTTATTCTTGCTTTTATATTTAAATTGTAGATTGTGATCTGTTTTTCACCTCTTAAATATTGGCAGAAGTATTTTGTTGTGGATTTGATTTCTTTTTTTTAATGCTTTTGGACTTTTTTTTTAAATGGGTAGTGGAGAACCAGTAGGGTTAATATGCTAATGCTGATATCTATACTGAACAAAATTATAAACGCAACACTTTTGTTTTTGCCCCCATTTTTCATGAGCTGAAATCAAAGATCTAAGACTTTTTTTATGTACACAAAAGGCCTATTTCTCTCAAATATTGTTCACAAATCTGTCTAAATCTGTGTTAGTGAGCACTTCTCCTTTGCCGAGATTATCCATCCACTTCACAGGTGTGGCATATTAAGATGCTGATTAGACAGTATGATTATTCCACAGGTGTGCCTTAGGCTGGCCACAATAAAAGGCCACTCTAAAATGTGCAGTTTTATCACAATGCCACAGATGTCGCAAGTTTTGAGGGAGCATGCAATTGGCATGCTGACTGCAGGAATGTCCACCAGAGCTGTAGCCCGTGAACTGAATATTAATTTCTCTACCATAAGCCATCTCCAACGGCGTTTCAGAGAATTTGGCAGTACATCCAACCGGCCTCACAACCGCAGACCACGTGTAACCACACCTCCACATCCAGCATCTTCACCTCCAAGATCGTCTGAGACCAGCCACTCGGACAGCTGCTGCAACAATCGGTTTGCATAACCAAAGAATTTCTGCACAAACTGTCAGAAACCGTCTCAGGGAAGCCCATCTTCATGCTTGTTGTCCTCATCAGGGTCTCGACCTGACTGCAGTTCGTCATCGTAACTGACTCGAGTGGGCAAAAATGCTCACATTCGATTGTGTCTGGCACTTTGGAGAGGTGTTCTTTTCATGGATGAATCCCGGTTTTCACTCTACAGGGCAGATGGCAGACAGCGTGTATGGCGTTGTGGGGGTGAGCGGTTTGCTGATGTCAACGTTGTGGATCAAGTGGCCCATGGTGGCGGTGGGGTTATGGTATGGGCAGGCGTATGTTATGGACAACGAACACAGGTGCATTTTATTGATGGCATTTTGAAGATACCGTGACTAGATCCTGAGGCCCATCATGTTGCAGCATGATAATGCACGGCCCCATGTTGCAAGGATTTGTACACAATTCCTGGAAGCTGAAAAACATCCCAGTTCTTGCATGGCCAACATACTCACCGGACATGTCACCCATTGAGCAAGTTTGGGATGCTCTGGATCGGCGTATACGACAGCGTGTTTCAGTTTCTGCCAATATCCAGCAACTTCGCACAACCATTGAAGAGGAGCGGACCAACATTCCACAGGCCACAATCAAAAACCTGATCAACTCTATGCAAAGGAGACGTGTTGCACTGCGTGAGGCAAATGGAGGTCACACCAAATACTGACTGGTTTTCTGACCCCCCCAGCCTTAGGGACACCTGTGCAATAATCATGCTGTCTAATCAGCATTTTGATATGCCACACCTGTGAGGTGGATTGATTGTCTCGGCAAAGGAGAAGTGCTCGCTAACACAGATTTTGACAGATTTGTGAACAATTTTTGAGAGAAATAGGCTTTTTGTGTAAATAGAAAAAGTCTTAGATCTTGAGTTCAGCTCATGAAAAATGGGGAAAAAAATAATGTGTTGTGTTTATAATTTTGTTCAGTATAAGCTACCCATTAAGAATCTATTAAGGTACTAATATCTGTTAAAGGTTACCAATGGTTGTAAGAATACTTGTAGTTGTATGTGTGTTGTTGTGTGTTGATGAAAAGTAAAAAGTGGTGCACATAAAAATGTTAACAATTATTAAAATTCAAAACATTTTCTAATACTGTATATATAAATATTGCGCTTTGGAAGGAGAACAAGGAAATTTAGCACTAAATAAGGCCACATTAATCAATTTATACAATACATTTCAAAGGTTGATGATCAGTAAGATAAGAAGTAATACTTTTAAAAAGCAAGATTCATTAAATTGATCAAAGTGACACTAAATAAAGTATAAGTTGTTAAAACATACTATTCCAAATGCGTTTTTAATGTAATTTTTTTTTTGTTTCCACAAAAATATTAAGCAGCAATCTGTTTTCAATGCTGATATTAATAAGAAATATTTCTTGACCAGCAAATCAGCATATTACAATGATTTCTGAAGGCTCATGTGACACTGAAGACTGGAGTAATGAGCTGAAAATTCTGTTTTGTATCACAGGAATAAATTGCATCTTAAAATATATTCAAATAGAAAACAGTTATTTTATATTATAAAAATATTTAACAATATTACTGTTTTACTGTATCAAATAAATGCAGCCTTGGTGAGCATAAGAGACATTATGAACATTGAAAATTGTACTGACCCCAAAAGATTTGGAGGTAGTGTATGTATTGATATATCACTAGTAGTTTTTTTTTTTAGTTTTTTTAGTGTCCTTGAAAACGTCACTGTAAAAACAGAGAGGCAAAATCCTGACATTCATGCTTTGACACTGTGCTCTTTCCTTTAAGATTTGGTGATTTGAAAGTGACAGACAGACAGACTGACATGAGTTTTTATGGGATCTGCTGTCTTGGCATCTATTTTTCCACTTACAGCTGCACAGAGACTATGGCTGCACGATATATCATTTCTGCATCTATATTGCGATGTGCGCATCCACGATAGTCACATGTGCAATGTTTAGTATAGGCTACTGATTGTAATATTTATACTGATTGTTTTCTTTGCTCACACACAGACACTGTGTCTACACCGGATGCGACAGCTGTACAGAGATACCCATTTTAAATACATTTAGTAGCAGAGCTACTGCAAGCAGTTTTCAGTGCTGGAAATCCATTTATCCTTTGTTGACACTTCCGAGTCGTCGCGGAGAGTGCAGGTCACGGTTGTTTAGCAACGGCAGACGCCATGAAAGCGCAAGCTCCCGAGCGCTTTGCAAAGTAGGGAGAAAGCGGTGCGATTGGTGTTTTCCATGCATTTTTAGGTGCGACATGTGAACGGCCCCAAAGTCTGTCTACACTGGACGCGACAAAGCAACCGTTGCACATCATTTGAACTTTGTGTCAGTACGTCATAAAGAGAACGAGGCATCAGTTTACTGTCGGGGATTTGTCGTGTCGCGCCACATCCAGTGTAGTCAGTCACACAGCATCACTGATTATAATGGGTTCTATTGTATGTTGTCGCGCCCGCGCCGATCGCGTCTGGTGTAGGCACGGTGAGAGCCACGCAGATGCACGTGAACACTGAATTCTGTTCACTTCTGCGTCTATCTGTGCCTGAAATACTGTGCTCTGCAAGTATCCTTGTAAACGCAGTTGCTTATGGCTTAGGTGAAGGGAAAAGATTGAGAAAGAAAATGGATGTGTAACAATATATTTGTTCACAGCAGTTTAATGTTCCTGAGGCTTTCTGTGTTATGAATGTTAATCAAACAACAAAACACAAAGAAAAATCACTTTTGTAGCTTTAACACAGATTTATTAGATTTAATTTATACAGTGAAGG
The DNA here is from genome assembly GCA_018155175.1 of Sinocyclocheilus anophthalmus. Classification (NCBI taxonomy): domain Eukaryota; kingdom Metazoa; phylum Chordata; class Actinopteri; order Cypriniformes; family Cyprinidae; genus Sinocyclocheilus; species Sinocyclocheilus anophthalmus. Next base: position 85,174 of record JADLZN010002180.1, on the reverse strand, counting down.
CTATGCAGTGTTATTTTACATTTGATTATTCAATTTTTTGTACCTGAATACTGTTAGACTTACCTGAAAAATATAAAGCACTGCTTATTTACTTTGTATCTTTGTTCTGTTATTTATCTATGCTTGTATTTCTTTTGCTGATTTACTCGCCTACAAAATCACACCAATCATTGATTATTATAATTTTTTTCCAAATAGAGCTATTCAAGCCTTTTTTTTCATATCGCAATATATATCACAGAAAAACAAAATATCGCAATGTGAGTTTTTTCCAATATCATGCAGCCCTAATAGAGACCCTTCCCGGCCCTGTCCCGACCCCTATCCCACTCTTTCCTGCACTCCACTGCTTCAAAGCAAAGCTCGCACCCTGGACCTGTCAGCACTGCAAAAACACAGTTCTTAAGCAGTGTTTCACCTTGTTTTCCAGTATAATTATATTAACATCCTTAAAACAAGATGCATTTACTTGAGTCAACATCTTATTTACACTGAAAAAATTGTTTCATTCTATCTAAGGGCAAGTTATTTATTTTTCATTGACTCAAGTTAAAAAATGTAGATGTGAATCATTACCCTAAATTTATTTAATTGGATGAATGAAACATTTTTGTCAGTGTGCATTTCGGAAGTTGAACTAATATATATTTTTTGCATTCTTAAGATAAAGCAATTTGACATTGGGGTTAAAAAAATACTCTACCTCATTGGCAAATACTTTTTTATCTGGTTAAAGATGTTTTTACTGGAAAATGGGACAAAATACTGATTAATAATGATTTTTTTGCAGTGTGATTGGCTTTTCTATACTTCACAGCAAACAAAAAAACCTAGCAGTATCTTATCGTAGATTAAAAAGATCATTTTAAGTATTATTATCAGCAAATTTGTCATATTTTAGAAGCTGATATGGATAAGATCATTTTTTTTAGGTGAAGATCAAGAAGCAAAAACCCTGTTTGATTAAATCCACATCTCTGTTCTGCCATTTTGTTGATCCCATTTTTACCAGGACTCTCGTCGCCTGGTTCTCTTAAGAAGTCGGGGAAATTCGATTTCAGCGCTCTGTCCGGCCATACGAGGTCTGCACGCATGCCGTTCACCCATCACCCGCTGCCTATGCTGGCAGGTGTAAGACCAGGTGAGATCTCAGAGCCCCCCCACCCCACCTCCCACATCCTTCCCCTTCCTGTTCTGCTCCCTCACGCCCCCTGGTGGGTTCGGATGTGGTGACGTTCGGGGAGAGGCAAGGTCGTGTTTACACCACGGTCGGGTCGGGTGAAGGCGTTCGCCATTCTACCCCCCCCCAACCCCTTTCGCCTCTGTACGAGCTGATTTGTCTTTTTGTCTGTCTGTCTGTCAATGTGATTGGTTGGTGATTGGTCTCTCCATTTCCCGACTTCATTCTCCCTCCGCTAGAGGCGTCGTTTTACTGCCCAGATGCACGTGAGCTTGTAAGATGTTGTTTTAAATGCTGTGCAGCAGTGATCAAAGTACATATCCACTCTCCTTTAATGCAAGACTCACAGGATTAGAAAACTGCATTTTCAAAGATGTTCTGAAGTATTTTATCATCTATTATCAATTAAGATGGAAAAGAAGGAAAAAATTATAAATGTGCCAAAATTAGACATCACAAATCTTGTCATCAAATCAGTGGCATTTGTAGATGTACTTTTTTTGTAGATGGTTTTGTAGATGAATACATACTAATTTACCCATTATTAATTCTTTCTTTTCAGAGAGCTATTTAAAACTTACAAAACTATGATAACCAGCTCCATGACAGGACAACACGAGTGAGGATGGATGAAACGACGACAGTGATAAATAGACATAGAAGATAGATAGATAGCAGGGATGTAACGATTCACTCAACTCACGATTCGATTCGATTCACGATTTTGATTTCACGATTCGATTCACAATTTTTTTTTTTTACAAAATTAGATTTAAGACAAATTATAAATTAAATGTGTCCTTTTATTATTGCTTGGACAAAATGCTGCACATTTCTTTGTGAAATTGAAATAACACTATAATAATATACTAATATACAACTTTGCATATTATTGCTTTTTTGTTGGGGTTTGGATGCTTCTATTGTCATCATTGGTAAGTCGCTTGGATAAAAGCATGCTAATGACAATTTAATTAAATGTAAATAAACCAAAACTAAATTGAAATTTAAAAATAAATCTCTTCATATAAACAAACTAAGGCTTTGTCTGTGCTCTTTCCATTTAAAATTAGAGGCAACCTGCATTTTAATCCTGATCCAAACAAAGATGCTGAATACATGCAGCATGAGCAGTTTTTTATTTAAATTAGATTGTATAATTTCGAAATTTGAAGCAAAAAACAGAATGGTCTGACGTCAGTTTTGTGAAACTATAAATAAAAATATCTGTATGAAACAGTGGATGAGCTGAATGAGACGCAGATTCACTCTCTGGCAGCAGGTGGCGCTTAAAGCGTTTCCTGGTTTTTGCTGTAAACAAAGCAGCGCTGCGCTTATGAACTTTAATATGTGTTATACAGAGGCAAGATGAAAAGAAAAACTACAATCTAAACTTTTCTAAAGACAGTAAGTTCCCCTCCGACATACATTCATATAAACTTCTACCCCTAAATTAATCGCGATTTGTTTAGCATCTCAACCCGATTTGAATCGTCACATATTTGAATCGATTTTCAACCGTGTTCGCTCGTTTTTAAGCGTGACCTCCACTAGATAGATAGATGATAGATAGATAGATAGACAGAAAGACAGGCAGCGATGGGCACAGATGGGTTAGGATTAGGATAGATGATATAGATAGAAGACCAGACAGACGACGGCGGCCGGACAGATGGGTAGATTAGATGGACTGGGATGGAGGACGATAGATAGATAGATGGATGGATTTGATGGACAGAGGGTAGATAGAGAGATAGATAGATAGATAGATAGATAGCTAGAAATAGTCAGATAGATAGATAGATAGATGGATAGATGGATGATAGATAGATAGATGGATGATAGATAGATGGATGGCTGGATGGATGGATGGACAGCGGGATAGAAGGATAGATAGATAGATAGTAGGATAGTAGATAGATAGACTAGATAGATAGATGGATGGATGGGATGGGACAGAGGGAAGATAGATAGATGGAGAGGGATAGATAGATAGAGGATAGATAGATAGATAGATAGATGATGGATAGATATATAGATAGATAGATAGACAGATAGAAGATGGATAGATAGAAGATGGATAGATAGATAGATAGATAGTAGATGGATGGATGGATGGATAGATAAATAGATAGATAGACTGATCGATAGATAGATAGATAGATGGACAGAGGGATAGATGGACAGAGGGATAGATAGATAGATGGACAGAGGGATAGATAGATAGATAGATAGATAGAATAGATGATGGATAGATAGATAGATAGATGATGGATGGGTAGATGGATGAATGGACGGATGGATGGATGGATGGACAGACGGATAGCTAGCAGAGGGGAGAGATAGATAGGACAGGAGGGATAGACAGATAGATAGATAGATAGATAGATAGATAGATAGATGGATAGATGGATGGATGGATGGACAGAGGGATAGATAGATAGATAGATGGACAGAGGGATAGACGGATAGATAGATAGATAGATGGACAGGACAGACAGACGATAGATAGATAGACAGAAAGACAGATATATGGACAGGGGGATAGATAGATAGATAGATAGATAGATAGATGGACAGTGGGATAGATAGATAGATAGATAGATAGATAGATGGACAGACATAGATAGATAGATAGATAGATAGATAGATAGATAGATAGATAGACGGACGGATAGACAGGTTCAGTTGTGTTTTTGCGTTATATGTTCAGATGAATTGCTGGTGATGTTATGCGATGGCTCTTGTGTGGTCCTGTGTTGTGTGTAGCAGTTGTGTTTAGAGCTGTTGTTGTGGAGTCACTCCTGGTGGGAGGGGGTCTTTGATGGTGGTAGTTTGTGGTGCCATTTGCCTCCTTCTTGAAGCCTTGGCTCCATCCCATTCCCTAATGGGATTAAAGGGTGGATGATGAAAGCGCGAAAGAAACGGAGGGAATAGCAGTCTGCGTGGCAGAGAGGGTGAAAAGCAGGGCTTTGGCTGGGAGCGCAGCGCCCGCGTCTGGGTTACAGGGAGGCTCTGGAAGTTGGCAGACTGTCCCAGGCAGCTGGGGGCCCTGCTTGTCTGGAGGAGACAAGACCCCTCACCCCTCCACTCGCTGGTCGGGAGATGAGCATAATGTTATTCTTCATGCAAATGAGAGCACGTCATGACTTATCAACTACTGCAGTTTGTTCACATTAGGGTTGTGCTTATACAAAAATGTATCGACATTGCATTTTTATTCCTCATTGCACATACTTTAAATCCTCGTTTTAGGATTTATCCCCTTGTTTTATTTGTTTATCTGTGCTTTCATTCAGTTTCCTACAGTTTAATAAACAAAGAAGCAGGTTGTCTAAAGTACAAAATCTGGAACTCATGTTCAAGTGGAAGCAATCAGTCTATCTTTCACATTTATGGTTGATTGGCATAGTCGTCCATGTTAGAGTTTGGGGGCTCTGTTGGCAATTTGTAATAAAAATTATTACATCATCCATGATGAAATATTATGATAACATAACCAGAATTAAGAGCCTTTTTTTAACTCTGAGAGCATGATGTTTGTCTGGACAATTTTGAGTTTGAGAGATTATAAGAGAGCGTGAGAATGAAAGAACACAGGAAGAGAGAAATATAGATATAATAGGCTATATATTTTAAATGTTGTACATAAAAATCTATAATTTATGTATGTATTTTACAACCAAATAATGCCAATATATATATAATATCATATATTATATATTTATCTTATTTTATTTTGAATAGTTTTCCAAATGGCGTTTTTGTAATACTTTATAAATTGAGGCACACATTTATTTATACATATTTAATATAAAGCTAACTATAATTAGTAAAAGCTTAACCGAAACCCTAACCAATAAAAGTTTAGCATTTTTGGATTTCAAAAATTTGATTATATAACGATTCATATATTTCTGAATAATTTTTACCTATGAGGATGTCTTGTAGGATCTGCCAAGGGAGGTTTTGATTTAGCTCTGTTCTTGGAACAGCTTTGTCTCTAATCTTTGTAAACACACACACACACACACGCACACACACACACACACACACACAGTTTTCCTGAATTGATTTCAATCACTTCCATCTCATGTCATCCATTGTATCCTTGTGTGTCAGTCTCGCTCATTACTGATATACTACTAGCACTTATACTGACCTCTCTCTCTCTGTATGTCTGTCTGTCAGCAGGAAGTCCCCGCGCCTCAGCTTCCTCCCTTCACTTCCCCTCACCCTCCATTATCCAGCAGTCCAGCTCGTACTTCACCCATCCCACCATCCGATACCACCACCACCCGGGACAGGACCCGCTCAAGGAGTTCGTGCAGTTCGTGTGTGCCGACGGATCGGGACAGGCTAGTGGTCAGGTAAGAGGAAGTGACCTCATACGGGAAGTGATGATCTGACACTGGGGTCAGTTGATTGCTGCTGTACATGTAACTTGATCTGCTGTATGTATTGCAAAAATGCTTGATGTTTGATGCAGATATTCTCAGACTGGGTTATAGTGAATACTGGAAATGGCATCCTATCATACTAGTTTTGTAGTATGTATACATTGAAACATATGCATATTTTCTGTATGCATAGAATAATGCAGTATGCAACAGAGAACACTGCATGGACTACTGTATCCCACAATGCAGTCCTTTCGGAAGCTTTACACTAGTATTCCATTTAGAATGTAGACATTGTCACACTCTACTGTATTAAACATTATCATTGTTTACTGCATACTGCTTTACTAATTTGGAAATACGGAGTATATACTTTCCAGTATGCAACTGTTTAGAGATAAGAAATAATGAGTTTAAAAAATGATTTATGTTGATGAAACAGAACTTGGCTTTCAAATTTAGCCAACATATTTGCCTCGGTCAAGCAAAATCTCTTGCCTCAAGTACGAAATTAATTCATATTTGTGAAACGAATGTTATCAAGCATTTAAAGAAATGTTGAATTGAGCTTACCGTTGTGAAGACAACTGTCACATTTAACCAAGAAGCCAAGATTGAAGTGGGAAATGAAAGCATCCAAAAGTGTGTTAAATAATGCACAAATGTTTTCTTTTAGGGCTTGGGTTACTCTGTGGTAATTCTAATTAACTAATTATAAAATCTTATATATATGAGGAGTTATGTCATATTTAGCACACATTTACAGTAGGGCTGCACGATATTGGAAAAAACTCACATTGTGATATTTTGTTTTATATTGCGTTATGAAAAAAAAAATCACCAGATGACTTGAATAGCTCTATTTGGGGAAAAAAAATCAATGATTGGGGTGATTTTGTAGGTGAGTAAATCAGCACAGACAATAAACAAATTACAAGCATAGATAAAGAGAACAAAAATACAAATGAACAGTGCTTTACATTTTTCAGGTAAGTCTAACAGTATGCAGGTACAGAAATTGAATAATCAAATGTAAAATAACACTGCATAGTCTTCACTGTATAAATAAATCTAAAGCTACAAAATTTTCTCACACATCCATTTTCTTTCACAATTGTTTACCTTCACCTAAGCCATAAGCAACTGTGTTTACAAGGATACTTGCAGAGACATGCATTTTGACATAATTTTGCGCATATGTGGTCAGAATCACGCACGCGGAAGTGAACAGAATTCAGAGTTCACGTGCATCTGCGCAGCTCTCCACTGTTCTCAAACACTGTACGCAAGCGGCCAGCCTCCACATACTTAAACCCATTATAATCAGTGATGCTGTCTACACTGGATGGGTGCAACACGACAAATCCCCGAGTGACACACAGTTCAGATGATTTGCAAAGGTCGCTTTGTCGCGTCCAGTGTAAACAGACTTCAGCTGCAGCGCGGGACGGCGCGACACAACAGATGTCACGTCTGGTGAGCGAAGAAAACGATCAGTATACATGTAACGGTCAGAATACTAAACATCGCACATCCTGCGATGTGACTATCGTGAATGCGCACATCGTGATATCGATGCTGAAACGATATATCATGCAGCCCTAATTTACAGTACTAACATTCAATTCACTTTTATTGTTTTTTATTATTTATCTATAATTACTACAGACCTGAATCCTAGTCCTAACCACTGGAAGAAAAAAAATCAGCATTTTTTTGGATTTTAAAATTAGATTATTTAATGATTCCTAAAAAACTTTTTTTTTTTTGTTCGATGTGCAAATAACATTATCAGCTGTATTACTTTTGTTTGCATTTCTTAAAACACGAAACAAGCTCCTCCTGTCTTTTCCGATACAAACAAATGTGTGCGTTCCTTGTCTTTGAGGCCGACTGATTGGTCACTGTTATGTATCTTGTGCTTGTCTAGCCGATCTTGAGTTAATCTCTCCTTCTCTGTCCACTTCCACGATAAAACCCATCTGCGCAACAGCTGACGACCTCTGTGCATTTCAGCGTAGCGCGCATCCCCTCCTCAGTTCTTGTGACATTTTTTTAGCGTCATGAACGTGGCTTGGTTTTTTTTGCGCCCTGGTTTTGATTTGACATCATTCCATGGACCAAAACTCACCTCACCATTAGTGCGTCCATTTCTTCTTCTTCTTCACCTTCTGCCTAAAGTCCTTCATTTTATTTTTTTCCAGCTCCTCCACTGCTCCTGTCTGTGCCTGTGGTGAAGTCAACACACAAACATGCACACAAACAAATACGAACACCGCCCTTCATAAACAAAAGACATTCATCCTTTTGGTTGTTTCCCTCTCAACACTCTCCACTACCAATCACCCCCCATACCTTTTTTCGGAGCTAGCCTGCGTTGTTTTTTTCCATTTGCGGGGTGTCGGTCGTGTCCGTACTCCTCACCCTGTTTGTGTCGTCTGCAGCCGAACGGGAGCGGCCAGAGCAAAATGCCGGGCTCCTTCTTGCTGCCTCCACCCCCCCCTGTGGCGCGTCCAGTGCCCCTCCCAATGCCAGACTCTAAACCCAGCAGCACGCCCCCTGACGGCGGACTCACCTCACCCACATCTCCGTGTAAGTGACCCGACCCCCCCATTCCACCAAACCCTATAAAGATCCCCAGTCGTCTAGCCACAGCTGGACCGCTTTTTGCCATTTAGTTTGTGTTCCTTAAGTTAACATGAAATGCCCATTATTCGTAATTTTTGCCAACTGGTGGGTCAGAACTAGTTCTTACAATTTTTTTTCTCTCGTTATTTTTATGTTATCCTAGTTTTGAGGCAGCAGTTTTAGTGGTTTAACTGTTTAACAGCCATCAAAATGTCACTAAAGTACGGAGCCCATAAGGGAGGTGGTGATGGGGGTGGGGGGCGGTGGAGTAGTTGAGATGGGAGGAAAAATAATTTTTCAGTGTTTTTACGTTTACTGGCGAAACATTTTTGTTCCTCTGAAAAAATTGCATTTGTTCACAAAACATTTTTGTTCTCCTGAGAAACTTTTTGTTCTCTTGCAAAAATATTTGCAAAAGTTTTGTAAGTGAACACAAAATTTCTCAGGGGATCGCAATACTTTTGTAAGAGAACTCAAAAGTTTCGTAAGTGAATGCAAAGTTTCTCGGGGGAATAATACTTTCACGAGTGAACAGAATTTCTCAGGGCAACACAATACCTCTGTAAGAGAACGCAATACTTTTTTCAAGCTAATGCAAATGTTTGGCGAGTGAACACAAAGTTTCTCGGGGGAACGCGATACTATCAACAATATGATACTTTTGCAAGAGAACACAACATTTCTCCGGGGGGCGCAATACTGTACCTTTGCAAGGGAACGCAGACGTTTTTCAAGCGAACACAAAGTTTCTCGAGAGAACGCAATACTAAGTAAAGCTAATGCTTTACTTTGCAAGCAAATGTAAAGTTTTTTTGGGGGGAATGCAATACTTTTGAAAGGGAACGCAAAAGATTTGCAAGTGAACACAAAGAGTTTCGGGGAAAAACACAGTACTTTTGCAAGTTAACGCAAATGTTTTGTAAGCAAATTCAAAATTTCTTGGGAGAATGCAAAAGTTTTGCAAGTAAACAAAATATCATGGGGGAATGTAGTACTTTTGTAAGAGAATGCAAACGTCTTGCAAGCGAATGCGAAGTTTTGCAGAATCTTTGAAAAATAATTGTTCCTCCCATCTCATATTTTTTTCCATGACCATGTCCTCTTGGGGGCTCTGTATTCAAGGGTGCAAATTTAGGGCAGTTAAAGTGGACTCCAAACTACTTAAAAAAGCATTTTAGTTGAAACCGTTTTCAAAATGCAGCTATTATTGTACAAATCTCTTGACCTCATTATTGTGTGGCAGTTCAGGCACTAAAATCAAAACAAGATGGAAGAATCTGTATCTACCAAACTGAAAAGACCAGCTTTGACCCTCTTGAATTCATATTCTGGTCCAGGTTGGTTTGTGCTGGTCAAATTGCATTGCAGCCCTGATGTGAAAGGGCCTTTACACTCCCGAATGCAACATCCAGAAACCCATGCTTTGTAATTTTACGTTGGTTTCATTTGAGTTTGTTTTGGTTACGTTCACATTGCTAGTTAGCTTTTGGCCTGTGGAAATGTGATAGTTGAGCTCCAGTGCTGGTCTAAAGGTCAGTTCGTCCAGTACATGAACCAAATTTGGGCCATTCAGAAAGGAGGTGGCGTATCGGGGTGGATAATCAGACATACTGTAAAATATTCACTCACCACAGACGGGGCACTGGACGGAGCACTTTTTCCTCTTTTCTATCATGCTTCTTATTTCAGTTTTTCGTTCCTTTTCATTGTGTTTTCTTTCATTGTTTTTTTATGTTGTTTGTGTGTGTCTTTTTATGTGTTTATATGTTGCAGATTCTCCAGAATGCACTTAACAAACCTGATCACAAATTAAAAGAGAGGGTTTTTGTTTTGTTACAGCATTACGCATTTAGAGGTCATGTATTATGAGTTTACCATGGTTAATGGGGGTTGTTCAGGGGAAAGATACAAAACAAATGAAAACCTGAAACCCCCCTTAGCCATTAAAAAAAATACACATGGCCTCTTGTAACTCATTGTTTTTTATATAATGGCCATAACAACAACAACAAGGAGCAAACAGTCGGTAAATAATTAATAACAATGAACAGATTTCTTCTGCCAGTTCTATAATTTAACTGTAGGTATATTATGGTTGCAAACCACAGTCAAAGGTTTATAGAAACACAGTCCAGTAGTATAGAATTAAATTCTGTTAATATAGAGTTTATTTGCATTCATGTAGAATTCAGTTCTGAAATTCCAGCTATTATATATTAGTGTTTATATATTATATATTTATAAATAGAATTCAATTGTATGTTAATATAGAATTTATTTGCATATTGCAATTCTATATTAATATAGAATTTGTTTGCAATCATGTAGAATTCAGTTCTGCAATCACAGGAGTTCATATATTGGCATTTATATTTTATATAATTCAATTATATATTATTGTCAAATTCAATTCTGTGATCATAGGTGTATCAATATTAGCGTTTATATATTAGTAATATAGAATTCTGTATTAAAATAGAATTTATTTACATTAATGTAGAATTTAAATCTGCAGTCACAGGTTTAAATGTTTCCATTAATATTGTACATATTCTATATAATATAGAATTCAATTCTATATTAATTAAGAAGTTATCAGCATTAATGTAGAATGTCATGAACAAAGCGACTTCTCTTTGTTGCCTTTTTGAATGTTTGCTGATGAAAGCTAACAGCAAACTGTAGAACAAGTGCGGCTCTTTGTGTTTGATTTCTCCATGTTTTTACACACATACTGATTTATGTAAGATCTCTATATTTGATGAACAGCTTCACCATGGAGTCCATCACATAAATCTGAATCCAAACAAAAACTGCCCTAAATTTGATAATGACTTCAAACCGATTTGCAGATTCAAACACCTTTTTAATTTATTGATCTTCAACCGTGTGAACCAAGAACAATCAGTGTATCTTTAATGATAAATTCTTACATTGCTTTTGTTTGTTGTTTGCCAACAAGTCAATTCAGTACAGAAAAGTTTCAGTCTCCACTATATATCTGATGAAATTTGCACAATATATCTGAAGGTTTGCCTTTGCAGAATCAATCGATCTTTTCAAATAGATCACATTAACTAAAATTTGTTTTAATAACTAAACGATTTTGCAAACATTGTACACTCTTAAAAATAAAGGTGCTTCAAAAGGTTCTTCAAGCGATGCCATAGAAAATCAATTTTTTGGTTCCACAAAGAACCATTCAGTCAAAGGTTCTTTAAAGAACCATCTCTTTCTTGTGTTTTTGTAATTTGAAGAACCTTATTTCACCACAAAGAATCTTTTGTGGAACAGAAAGGTTCTTCAGGTGTTAAAGGTTCTTTATGGAACCATTTAGACAAAAAGGTTCTTCTATGGCATCGTGAAGCACCTGTATTTTTAAGAGTGTACAGGGTGATTCAAAAAAGAACAGAAATGAAATGTTTCTTTCTCTCCCTCAGCATACTCCACGCCAGGCTCCACAGCTCCCAACAGGTTTGTCAGCATCGGATCACGGGACAACAACTTTCTGAACATACCCCAGCAGACGCAGGTGATTCTTACTCGGTCATATTCAAAACAAACCTTTGAGTGTTTAAAATCATGCATCTTAACACATTAGGCTGCTGCTCCCCTCCTGACTTTCCTCGTTTCCCATGATGCTCTCTGTTCTGCGGTGTCGGGCCCATCTGGAGCGGGTCTGCGATAACTGGAGCTGATCGGCGTGGTGTAGTTGATTTGAGCGTTGCGAATGTGCGGCCTCCTCCATCACCCAGTACACTTTAGTCATTAATGTGTAAAGCACACCCGCCCCGGGCCGGCTCCCTGCTCCTCAACACATGGTGACCATCTGAAGCCGCTAACTCACCCGCTCTCACCTCCTCCCTCTGCTGGTCGGCCTCTCTGGATTTGACCATTTATTTCCCTCTCTTTCTGCTTAACCGTTCCTCATTTCTACCTTCTTTAACTCATTTCTCGACTCGCTATCACCCTCTGCTGGTGACTCCTGTTTTTTTTTGTCTTCTCTCCTGTCAGTGACTTCGCATTTGGCACATTTTATTCCAAATTTTAAAAGGCAGATAAAGAACTTTTTGTTTTAGTCCTCTCAGAGAGAAACTGCTTGAGTGTGCAAATTAGCAGCGAGTTATCATAAGCAAACGTTTTGCGAAGATTCGTTATTTGCAGTTGCACTTAATTATTCATTTGTTTTTATTTTCAAAATGTGCTTTGAGAAATGCATTAGTTGTAATTCATTGTAATACAAGCATTGATAAAAGATCGTGTTATTATTACACAACAACAGTAAAACATTTTTACAAATTTGTATTGTTAAAAAAACTGCATTGAGAAAGTGCATTAATAATTGTAATTAATTGATAAACAACAAATGCAAGAGGCAGTGAGGTAGTAATGAAAGTAAATTGTTACTGTTGTAATAATTATTGCACGACAGCAGTGAAATATTTATTTTATTAGTATTTTTTTATTTGTTATTGTTAGGAAAACGTGCACTGAGAAAATGCATTGATATTTGTAATCCGATACAATACAAACATTAATAAAAAGAATGAAATATAACTAATTTGATTAATTTATTATTTTAATTAATTTTTTCCTTCAGTGTTATCCAATGATTCGAATAACAAGAGGCAGTGGGAATAGAAAAATATGTATTGTTTGTTTGTTTAAGAAAATGTGCATTGAGTAAGTGCCTTATTAATTATAATTCAGTGTCATTTCATTTAAAGACATGTTTCATGAGGGTATCAGTGAACTTGCACTTGAGCGTTCATGTGTCCCCAAAAGACATTTGGACACTTCAGTTATACTTTAAAATGTTATACATTAGATAACAAAATATCAAAGCAAGTGACATGTATTTTGAAGGGGAAAATAATTTTCAAACAAAATATTACACAAAAACGACTTAGGTTTTCAGTCATAAATCAACAGAACTAGAGCTGAAAATGAAGACAGAAGGTTTGTAACACTTGGTGTTTGTGAATTGTTAGTGGATTATTTATTTATTTTATTCCAAGAAAATGTGCAATGAGAAGGTGAACTAATCATTGTAATAATCGCCAAAATGCTAGTTTTGTCAGAAGACGCAAAGCAAAAATAACGTTAATGAAAGGAAAGATCCTATAATTAAGTTTTATTTTGAGAAAGGACATTAATAATTGTCAAAATCACCAAAACACCAGTTTTGTCAAAAGACACTGAGACAGTGTTGGTGAAGAGAAAAGGTTTTTTCATTTTATTTTGAGAAAGTGCACTAATAATTGTAAAAACCACCTAGACGACGCCGAGCAAAAGTGGCATTAGTGAAGAGAAAGATCCTGCGGTGTTTGAGACACACAGATACAGGCTCATCTAATGTAGTGACATTCAAACATTTTTAAGTCTGTCTTTAAGTGTTTGAACCCTGTATATCCGTACGGGGGGAAGCACTCTCAGCCCCGTGCCATTCCCAGTCAGAAACACGAGAAAAGAACTGCGGAAATGTGAGACAGGAACGGAGAAAAGAGAGGCAAAGTTGAAGCACGGCCCCTAAACTGAGAAGTCACGTCCCGACTGTCTGGTTGCCCACAGCAACGAGACATGATGTCACAGGCAGTTGAAGTTGAACTTGAGGGTGGGGGGGCAGAGCTGGTCACTGCCAAGGATTACGGGGGGAAGATGGGATTGCGAGAGGGAGGAGTACAGTTTACAGGGGAAGAGTTACTTGGCCCGAGTGGCTGTTGGGCGGGTGGTGGTGTTTGCGTGACCTGCAAGAGTCAACCAGAACAAAAGTTACCCGCCGCCCCTCCTAACAGAGCCTCTCAGCCAAAGTGTTTCCAGGATTTGACTTCGAGAGTTTTGTAAAAACCAATCAGGAGTAACAAGCCCAGCTCTCGCTATCGTCCTGAGTGCATATCAAACGCTCAAGCACTTTTTCACTTGTTTTACCAGTCAATACGAGGGGGTTCAATATATAGCCTAACAAGAGCTCTTGTGCAAGTACATTTGTCTCACAAGGCAAGGTATGCGAGCGGATTGGATAAAAGCATATTTTTATATAAAATGTAAAGAAATTATATTTAAAGTAATATTATTTATATTATATAATTCTAGCAATTCTATCGATATGGAAAAACTATTAAGCGATATTATGTAAATATTAAGTAATTATGATTCTGAAATTGTAAAGTAGTTAATATATACATAGCATTATTATAAAGATAAAATATCTATATACTGCACAATACAATATCATTTTTAATATTTAGAATTCGTATATCTGACTGTTATAAATGTATTATAGTTATTTTATATATTAGTATAATTTAGTATGTAAAATTTCAATTACAGTGTTATATACTATAAACCATGACGCAAATAATCTATTATATATAAAACTATAATAGATGAATGTATTATTTTACGGATATTTTTATATAAAATGTTGTGATATTTATAAATGCACATATTATTAGAAATCATTATTAACTCCTTCCCCGCCATTGACGAGTTATCTCGTCTTTTAGAAGAAAACGCTTCCCCGCCAAAGAAGCTTTTTGTGTTTTCACTGTACACTCGCAGGCGCTATTACATATCTTCTGAACGAGTACAAAACCTCCCAAACAAAAAACACACGTGAACAGGATGGAGAAACGAACGGGGGGGGGGTGATCTTTTATGTAAACAGATGCTTATGAAAAATAATGCGATCATCAGCAATGGCAGCATATAAATGAAAACTGCATAATGTTACGGAGTAAAATGTTGATCCGGGAAGTGGTATATTGTCTGTGCAAGCTTTGGAGGTGTTGATAGAAGCGATTTACTGGATTTATGCTTTGATAATCGTACTGAATATTACCCAGATGTAGTTTTTGATAAAAATGTGATTTTCTCACCTTTTTGCTCAAAATTATGCATTTTTATGAAACCTGCCTATATTCAAGTGTTGATAAAAAAATAAAAAGAATGCTTTAAGCTAGAATAAAACGGATCTTTATTTTGGTGTATTGCATATTCAAATATTCATACAGCAAAATATTCTGGAGGCCATCAAATTTTAGTGAAAATCATAAAAATCGCTGGCAGTGGCTGGCAACTTTTTTTAAAAAGTGCTGGCGGGGAAAGAGTTAATATAATTCATTAATTATTAACTCGTTATTTTTATAATAGGAATATTAAGAGAATTAAATGGCCATGAAAATATAGAGCACAGCATTAAAGACCATCATCCTTCCTCTAATGTGTCAGCTAAGGTTAATTGCGATATTGCTGTTGCTGTGTGGTGTATAGCGTTTTTATCGGCTATTTAGCAGTTGGACTGCTGTACTGACAGCCAGAATCTGTTTATAATAAACAATCAAATGTGTAGAGATGGATATCTAACTTATTTCAAACTGCTGCCCTTTTGGTTGTTTTTACGTGATTTAAAACTAGCAGTTTGACAAAGACATGAAGTGTTTTTATTGGGAGACACGCTTTAATTCCAGCATGCCGTGAACGCACTATAAACTTGGTATAAATATTTCTCCGTTCATTGGCGCTATCAGTGCGAGATCTGAACTTTACGAGCCGAGCGTCTGCTGATGCTGATAAAGTCAGTGTGATGGTATGTGGAGATGCGTCAGAGCTCCCAGAAGGGAGGTTTGCTGGTTTAGTTCAGGTCAGACTGTGTTGTAAAGGCCCATATGGTAAGCAGGTCAGCTTCAGAAGCTCTGAGAGTCCAGCCTGACCTCTAGTGCTCACTTCAGTAACAGCAGCATCTCTTCACATTCACAATCTACATCCAGATCCATCCGAAAGTGTGCATACTTTTGAACTCAAGCTTCGGGAATATTGATTACAAATAAAATGGCATCAGATAAAAAATAGTGATTATATTGAAAATGTTTACGTTTGTAATAGCAGTACATACTGAAACATGCACAGTTACTTTAAGATTCTAAAGTTAAAATATCAAATGTAATTATAAATTCAAAATAAAACAGAATAATTTAACTTAGATTTACAATGTATTTATTACATTTATGAAAAAGTAAACAAATTATTAAATTATAATAGCTTTGTGACTAAATGTAATTTAGTGTAAAATAAACTTATTATTATAGTATATAAATTATAAAAAAATAAAAACATGATTAAATATAGGTCTTGTGACAATAAAAATTCACCTAATTATTTAAACAGCTTAAACGTAGAAGTTAGTTATATTTATTAATGTATACGAATCACAATTTTAAGTTATAGCTTTATGTGAAAATACATTTCACTTAAATTAAAAAGTTATTTATTTGTGTTATTAATGCATACAAATTATAAACACATTATTTAATTATAGGCTTGTAGCAAAATAAATGAATAACTTCAAAATATTTATTATTTATTAAATGTATTATAAAATTAAAAAAACTAAGTTTGTGACTTGTTTGATCATTTTAGTTTAGTCCTATATTTATTTTTAAATGTTTCATTTTTTTTATTATTTTTAAACTAAGGCTTTTAAAATGCAATATTTTATAAAATCATACAGTGATAAGTAGCAGATGTATAAATGTAAAATGCCTATAATTGGCAGTTTTTTGAATCCTCAGGCCTTGATAGTACTTGTTATCAGATAGAAAATAAGTCAAATTCTTCCAGCACAGATCATTTTATAATAATCTAATGTTTTCACTGAGCTGATGCATTTTCAGTTTAAACACTAACATTGCCTTTATTCTGTTGTGTGTTTTTACAGTCATGGTTCCTTTGACGAGGTCCTGCCTGCAACCTGTCGACACAATTTGGAAGTTTTATGACAAAAAAAAAATCCTGTTTGAAAATCCCCTCCGACCCGAAACGCACCCTAAGAAACGTGAGCAGCATATGATTGGGAAACGTTCGACCCTGTATTTGCCAACCGTCAGACGCCCTTCAAGCCCGCTCCTCCACCTTCGACAAAGACTTTCAGATCACAGCAGGAGGAGAGGGACCGACACGCACCTACAGCATCTCGCAATAACCGTCACCAAACCAACGGCAACATAGAGGAGGATGAGAAAATGTTACTAGAACAAGGAAGTAGTGTACAATGGCTGGGATTATCAACAGTTTCAGTGGTGAGGATTCAGACACAACAAAAACGCAAGATTTTGACCAATTAAACTGCAGCTTTTTGTTTTCAAAACACTTAAACATGCTGGCGTTCAGCATACAGGCAACACTAAATAATGAGAGCCCCGGACGTTTAGCAGTTTTAGCTAATAAGCATGCAGTAGAAACGTCTTTTTTCCCTTTTGCGGTCAATTACTAAACTAACTACGAACAGCAGAAGTATTGCACTACAGTAATGCGAAGAACACTAGTTTGACGTGCACTATTGAAAATGGGATCGACGGCGGACATTATTTGCACATTTTATTGCGGAGAAAAATTAACCTGGCACACTAAAGCTACCCAGAGACCCGTTCTCATTTTCAGGCCTCAAATTGAATTTTTTTTAATAAAACAAAAGTCCATTTCAGGCACTTAGTGCCAACTAGACAGCACCAGATTTTAGTTAGTACTCCTATAGGATGAATAAAGCCAACCAGCACAACACTTAAGGTGCGGTCACATTCACCAAATGTGTCTTGATGTCTTGAATCTGATGAGAATTCTGCTTGAGGGAAATGTTTCATTCTCATGTAAAAATTCCTTGATCACGTGGATTCCTATTAAAGGGATAGTTCACCCAAAAATTAACATTTTACTCACCCCTCAAATTGTTCCAAACCGGTATGAGTTTCGTTTTCTGTCGAACACAGAAGAAGATGTTTTGAAAAAGGTGATAACCAAACAGTTAATGGTAGCCATTGACTCACATAGTATTTTTTTTTCCATATGGAAGTCAATGGGTGCCGTCAAAACCTTTTCAGTTTTTGGTGAATTATCTCTTTAAAATGACTGGATTTCGCCTTTGAAGTTTCGCCAATCATTTTTACAGTCATGTGACTGAGCTCAACTTTAAAATCATTCGTTTGGGGGGATTATACAAATGCACAAAGCGCCAAATTCGCTGGTCAACACAAATAATTAGTTTGACAATCTTGAACCTGATTTGAAATCTGCTTAGTGATTTTTTCTAAATTTGCATTCAAGTGGAATCCTATCAAAATGACTAATTTCTCCTGCAAAATTTCGCTAAATGTGACCGCACCTTTGCAGCCAGGTGACGGAGTTACAATTTTTAAATTGTTTGTTTAAAAAAAATCCCATATAATCATTGCATTCTTTTGTTATTTCAAACTAATTTCTCTCTTTGTTTTAAAATTAAAGCCATATGTCTGAACTCTGTTTTAAATAGTAAAACTTTTAATTAGAAGTATAAAACTTTATGTAATAAAAAATATTTTCTAGTGTTTTTTTTACTAGCCCCAGCTAGTCATTATGTTATTTATAATGGCTGTGAATTAATTTCATCATTGTAGCGAGGCATAATAAAAGTCCCTGATTCATTAGCACTAATAAAGACGGCCCTAGAGACATGCCCACTTCTGTGTTTTGTTTACGTACCTGTTTACACTCCCAGAAATCCGTGTTCCAAGAACACGTGACCTCGCTGCGGAGCAAAAGAATGTGTGACATATCATAGCCGTGCTCAGAGGGAGGCGGGCCGCTCGGACCGCTTTTATTCGACGCCGCATTTCACCATTCACTTCAGTAGATTTACTCTAAATTTGGTAAGGTTTCGGCATGGCTGTCTGCACATACACACACTCTCCTCCGCAGATTGACTACAAAGGGAAGCCTTTACAGTAGGGCGAGCTTCATCCGCTGATAAAGTTTTGTTTTTCGACGCAGCTGTAATCGGTAACCTCACAAAATAACTGGACTGCCTGACCATGTATCTCACTGCAGGGAAGCATTGTTGCCGGGTGTCATCGCTTTGGTAGAAAACTAACACGAGAATCGTGATGGCAATGGTCTTTTCTTTTCTAATCAAAGGAAGTGCCTCTGTATTCCCATTATGCAATTTGTTAAACATGAATTCAGGTTATTTTCTTGCATATAAGCTATAGCGGAGCATGAAATTTTTATGAGAAAAAAAAAAAAAAGCGTCAGCTCACTAGTTACAAACATCTTTATATATACAGGATATATCCATATATATATTTATATATACATTTTTTTTCTTATTTGCCTAATAAGCTCAGTGGCAGTCTAGTTATTTTTTGAAGTATGACATTATCATAAATCAGATATTCATTCAGAAGTACCAGTCCCGAAAACCCAGTTCTGCACTGAATAATAACTAGAGTGAAAAAAAATCAACTGGCGGAAATCAGATTTCCCCGGAAAATGTATCAATAGCATAGTAAAAAAAAAAATAATGCACGGCTTTTGATTTCTTTTGTGTTTGGACAGGAAGTATTTGTTATTGCAAAATAAAGTGTGTTGATTGAGCCATGTGCAATGCCTTGGGTAGAAACTGTGTTTGTCTCATTGTTAGGGTGTACAGGAAAGCGTAGAGGTGAAAATCCTTCTATTATGTAAAGTCCACGCTGTCCGGGACTCTAAACTACAGGGCGGAGAGAGCGAGAGAAAGAGAGAACACGGTCTTTGTACGTTTTGGGAATTCGTTTTGTAATCTTTCCTTTTTTCTGCTTTTTTTTAATGTTTATTTGTAATGATTTGTTCTCAAAACTTAGGAGGGCTGAAGAAGCAGTTTTTTGTGACACGTCAGAATATATCACTAAATAAAACAGGTGCTTTTTATGGATCAAAGTACGCTCGATCTCTATTATACATGAGAAGACGAAAAATAAGTGTTATCAAGACAAATTTTAGAAGAAAAAGCGTTCATTACTCTTGCCTTTTGTATTTACTGAACGGGGGGGGGGGGGGGGGGGGGGGGGGGGTTTCATTGTGGTCAAGGTTGTGCAAAAGGCAATTTTCCTCCAACCTTCTTCTCGAACGATCAAAGCATGTTCGACTATGGACGTCCTAAGAGGTTTTTTCCGACTTGAACTAGCTAAAATGCAGGATTTTTACGGTATTTTTGACTTCCTGCTAGCATCCCAATTTTCTAGGACTTCCAGAATGGGGACATCGCCCGAACCACCGTAGTCCTTAACAAACTTCCCGTCGGAACTTCGCTGGCTTTTTGTACATAGAAAATGTTGAATCGTATGAAAGGATGACAAGATTTCCTGTTTAAGGGAGAGGCTTTAACACAGCTCGGAATCACTAAAATGCCGGGTGAAGCCAAGAAATTGTTGGAAGTATGAAGAGAGATGGGAGGGTTGTGATGTGAAGTGATATCTTTATGCTTTTAAACTTGTGAATCTCACAAAAACTTCGAGACATGTGTCTCAGAGCCCCGCACATGACAATAGGACAAAAGTATATTTATCATAGCCATGAATTAAGAATTTGTTCCAACGTTCTATTAATTACTCCATCGCTTTTAGTTAAAACTTGTTGTACGAACTTAAGAATTCAAACCAATAATTATATTTATTCTCTCGTTTTAAATCAAGCCATTACAACAAAGAAGCCACAATTGACAAGAATGAGGGAGCAAATATGTATGTGGCTACGATTTATGAAAATAATGAAACAAATTAGTACACTGTGGCCATGATTTACGAAAACAACAAAGCAAATTATTACAACATGACCCCAATTTACGAAAACGACGTAACAAATTAGTACAACATGGTTACGATTTACGGAAAAACAAGGAAACTTAAGTATGAAACAAAGTATTAATTCGTGGGGGATAGTTTTTCTACGTCATTTGTGGGGCTATGAATTCATTTTTTTTTCAGAAACCGTAAGAAAAAAAAGTGTTGATTGTAAGGTCATTTATTTTGGCAAATATAAAAACACACAAAATATCAATTTTCTTTTGATTTTGGGGTGAAATGTGATTATTTTCGTAAAGAGATTCACCCAAACAGATTCCCAAACAAAGTCAGCGACCAATCAGAAAGAGAGAGTTGAAATTGAACCCCTCCCCCCTGAATCCGCAGCACCCTCTACTGGCCCCTGTGTAAATGACTCTAAATATTTGTTTTGTGATCTAGTGTTAGACTCAGCGCATCATAAAGGTTGTCCCTAAAAAGTGCCTTTTGTTCACAGACACCATCTTGTAATCCTGAGTGCCCATCTCAAAAAAATAAAAAAAATAAATAAATAAAAACTAAAAAAAAAAATCCCCTCGTTCAAACTTCTGTATTTCTCCTTCCGCGACTTCTTCAAAGCAGTATATATATAGTACTAAAGGAAATCGGTGTGACTTAGTTCCTCTTTCTATTGTTGAATAATTAAGAAAAACTGTAAAAAAAAAAAAAATTTTGAAAAATGACAACAACAAAAAAAAACTTTCTGTCTTGCTTTTCCTTCCTCTGTAATCTTGTCTTCTGCCTCTTTTGGACACTGGAGTAGTCTATAGTTGCATAACCATCGCCCTTTTCCCTGTGCCCCTTTTCTCTGAACGGAGGGGTTTTAAAATGTAAAAAAATAAAAAAGTAAGAAAAAAAATGTTGTCTGAGCAGAATGCAGTTAGCTCACATGTTATTCTTGTCTGTACGCTTCACGTTGTATTCATACCGATCTCTTCAGCTTCTCCATTGAACAGTTAATGTACGTGAACAAGTTACGCCGGTGAGCTCTGGTGGGCCGTCCGACAGACGGGCGTTTCAGCTGGACGTGGTTTGTGAAAACGATAAAGGCCGACTGCTGAGGTAGAATAGGTATTAAAGGAGTTTGAGCTATTTATTTCGTTTTTGTTACCAAATTCATTTGATTTGCTATGATCTGTTTGTATTGATATTGCAATGAGAATCTGTATTGATGATGCACCTTTGAATGGTTGTACGTGACCAGATATTTAATTTTAAAAAAAAGTTAGTCAAGATGAAGCACCTTAAAAAACGGAGTGGTTTCAGCCCAGGGAAAGTGACACGGCTTCAAAGCGACCGCGAGCCCAGCGTTACGAGCCAAACTCATAGACCAAAGTGACGCACGCCACAAAAACCTGAGCGAAACTAAAATGAACTTAAACTCACCAGCAAAAGCCGACGTTGTTGGCTTAACACGACAACTTGCTTTCTCCCTCAAACAAAATATGCAATTGTTTCACCTTCCCGAGTCCGTGAAGCTGGCATGCGCGTTGGCTATGAAATATTAATAACTGTAATAAGTGAAAGCCATAGCGACTGAAACGTGTTTGGCGCTCTCGTTGTCCCTCCCTGGTACTGACCGTCCATTTTCTTTCTTTCGTATTTACTTTTGTATTTTTTTTATTGAGCGGGGCATTGCGTTTAGAGTAGCATGATCCCTCGGCAGCTCCGGTCTTGTTTGAACTCGTCGAGCAGCGGGCGCCCTTCTCAGTCCACACGCCTTCCAGAGCTCATGGTGAAATGCATGTTGATTACAATTTCTTTTCCATAATAAGAAAAACAAGTAAGAGCAGCACCTTTAACTAATTGAATAAAAGGATGTTCTTGACTGTAACGTTGAGTCTGTGTGGTTATTTTGATCTTTAGCTCCAATTTAGCCCCCAGGAGCCCTCAAGGTGACTGTAATATATAGTATCAACCAAGTGTTAAAAGAATAGTTCACCTAACAATGAACATGTTCACCCTTAGGCCATCCAAGATGTAGATGAGTTGAATGATTGGAGATAATTTCGCATACACAATTGGAGACTCTGAGTGATAGGGTGCGTCAGATGGAGTTCCAATTCAGCTGATAAAACATGGGCACAATATATCCACATGTTCTCAGTCAATCAGATGAATATGAATCAGTGTGAGAGGAAATGTAGCGCAAATACAACACACAGTTAGTGTACAAGTGAAAATGGTTCCAATAAACCGTATAACAAAACATGGTTGGTGGATTTGGATGGAGAGGACACAGGAGAGGACTTTTCACTGGATTTTAGCGTATTATGGATTATGGACTCATAAAAACATCTTGATGGAGTGTTTTTACAAACAGGGCAGCTTTTCACTTCAGCAAGACTTAATTGTGGACTGGAGTGGGTGGATTATGGTGATTGTCGTATCAGCGGTTGGGACCTCTCATTCTGACGGAAACAGCAAAGTCAGAGGTGATTCCATTGTCTGAGCAAGTGCATGTAATGGCTACTATTTCATCCAACATATGTTTGATGAAGAAACAAACTCATTGCATCTGGATGGTGTCCTGATGGTGAGTACTGCCGCCAATTTTCATTTTTGGGAGAAACTGTTCCTTTATAAATGAGCTAAAAAACAACAAAATGTGACCTTTTTATTAACTAAAAAAGTTGGTTGCGTCCGCATTGGTGATGATGTGATATGAAGTTCAATATATTCGCACAACCAAACCATTTTTGTGGTACAGCAAGATATGATTCGGTGTACTTTTGTCACATTAAATTGTACAGTTTAAATAATATTTTACTGCACCTTTAATACATTTTCCCCTGAGTGAAGGTACTGGGTTTGGATGACAAGCATCTGCTAAAATGCAATTATTTTATTTTTTTAATTGAAAACAGTGCATCAAGGACATTGTTTACAAAAGTTAGTTATATTGATCAGCACCGTGCATGTGTGTGACTGGTTATGTTCACAGTAAAAATAGAACAAAATGGCTTTTTAGAAACAATTAGGAACTATTAAGACTTGTGCGTCAAGCAAAAAAAGTTATTGTTGAAACTATATAAGGCACTTTGTGCTATAACATCTCGCAAAAGGTTTGGCAATTTTCTGTAAATATTTATATTTTTAAAATAGAACATTTCAATCTATTTACATTGGATCCTTTTAAAATTATAACATATCATTTGCAGCCCAAAAAAATCAGCATTTTGTGCTATTAAGGAAATTGAGCAGAAATCAACCCGCTGAGGGTGATCAGAGTTCATTTAGCACATATGGACGTCTAAACTGAGCCTCATATGTGATAAATGTTTTTATGATCGCATCCCTCCCAGTCGATGAGCTCTGAGCGATGAAACCACAGTGAAATCTCCCGCTCCGCTCCCTCCACTGAATCAGATGCATGGACCACATTTCTGAATGAATTTAACAGTGAGGAAAGTCATTTCACCCATGCGACTCATATACATGCCAAAGGTTTATTCCTTAATTTATATGCAGCTTCAAACTGAGAATCTGATATTGTGTTGTTTAACTGTGTGTGTGTGTGTGTGTGTGGCTGTGTTTGGAATAATAGTGGGCACTATATAGTGTGCAGTATGCAGTACACTAATATTGCACTCAGAATAAATGAGTGTATGTAAATACCTGCTGATATGAACACTGAAATCTCCTCTAATAGTTCCCGGTGCAGCTTCAGCAGGGTCTGTGTCTCCCACCAGCATACGCGATGACCTCACTACATTATGCCCCTCCCACACCTGAAAACAAACCAATGAGGAATGTGAACATCAACTCGTCAATGACAGTGTGGCATGCGCAATGATCTTAATAATGTAGTATCTGATGCTAGACTTTTGAAACATGCAACCCTTTTCTTCTTTACTGTATTGCATGTTTTAAACATTATTTTGTGTTTTTAATACAATTTTATGTGTAAAATGTACTTTTAATTGTTCATTTATCACAGTGTAAACCAAAGTGTACTGCATTGTGGTATACAGTATTCTACTGAGTCGAATGCAGCAGGTTATCTACTCTTATGGATAATTTGCATACATAAGTATAATAGTAGTATGATATTCATAACATATGCCATAACGCTGAAGCGCAGCCGTTTGATTGGTCCTCACCATGGCGACTATGGGGCCAGAGGTCATGTAGTAAAGCAGGCTGGAGTAGAAGGGTTTCCTCTGCAGCGAGACGTAGTGCTGCGCTAAAAGCTTGTCAGAAGCCTGTAAAATAAACAGACACATCATGTACAAACAGGTCACATACAGTCATGAGTGTTATCTGAGTGAATCACTCACCTGCAGCATCTTCAGACCCACCAATCGGAATCCTCGCTGCTCAAAGCGCTTGATGACCTCGCCAATCAGACGCCTCTGAACGCCGTCGGGCTTCACAGCTACCAAAGTCCGTTCTTTAATGCCAGAAAAATCTAAAACAGGTCAAAAACAGATCAATATATATGCGCGGTTCCTGTAGCCGGGTGGGGCTCAGGATTATACTTGTGCAACAGCATGAACATCGCCATCTACGGCGAAAGTGTGAAATCACTGCAATTGAACACTTAAAATAATGCACTTCTTTTGGAATTTTAGGTCATTTATATCAAATAAAAATGATCTATCTCTCTCTCTCTCCTAAATATTATATATATAGCACACATACATACATACAGGTGTGTGTGGCATATTCTATTATAGTATTATATTATTCTAATGTGTGTGTGTGTGTGATATGGATATAGATATGTGTGGTGTTATATATACTATAATTAGAAGTATATATGGTGGGTGTGTGTGTGTTTATATTTGATATCTATATATATATAGTGTGTGTATTGTTTATTATGTGGGTGTGTATATATATATGTGTGGTTGGTGGTGTGTTGGTGTGTGGTGTGGGGTGTGTGGATATGTTATATATGTGGGTGTGTATATGTGTTATGTGTGTTGGGTGGGGTGTTGTCGTGGATTATGTGATTAGGGTGTGTCGTGAATAGGATAGTGGGTGGTATGATATTACTATATGTATTTTATATATATATGTGTGTGTGCTGTGTTGTGTGGGTATATATTATATATATGGTGTGTGGTGTGTCTGTCGGTATATGATATAATATATAGTGGTGTGTGTGTTTGTATATTCTATTATATATATAATACTATATATATAATTTTCAATTTGGTAAATGTCATTTATAATATGAGGTCTGGTGTGGAATAGTATCATATCAAAGCATTTAATTTTTAAACTATTTTTATAGAAATGTGTTACTCAAGTTTCGATATTTCATTATTCTAAACCATAATTTTAAAATCAAAATCATCACGCATTTTTTCATTGTCTATGTGGCACGTGTAATAATTTAATTAACCACATTGATTATATGTTTTGTAGAAGTATGCGCTTGTTTTTAAGCTTCGTTTTGGTACAATGACTGTAAAACATATGTAGAGCAATAAATAGTAGATAAATACAAATTGTAGTTACATTGCTGTGAAACCAGGAAAGGTTTATTTCATAAATTCATATTTTCATAAAAAGTTGTAGGGGGAAAAAAACAAAACATTGTATAAAAAAATGCAAAAATAATGATAAATATATTATTATCTATTCATTAATATATGTGTGTATATCGTTAATAAACAGGAGATGTGGGAATGCATATGTACTGTATGTGTAAATTCATACATGTATCCATGTATTAAAAATATGTGCAGTATGTATGTGAGCATATATCAAGGGGTTCAAGGTTTAGAAAATTCCCAACATCTTTCCAATTTATTTATTTATTTTCTTGTTTAAAGGAAGTGAGATTAATTGAATATCTTGTAAATTTGAAAACATGCTCTTCTGAAAGTATGTTTCCTGTGTAAGTAAATAAGTGCTGAGATCTTTAGCACAGAAAGTAAAGAAACTTGTATTCTAAAAGCTTCTTGTCATTAACATTACATCATTGTCTCTCAATATTGGTCATTTTAGCAGCGTTTTTGAATATTAATTTCAGAAAGAGTGTGATATTTCATCTAGGTAAATGCAGATCAATGGTGTGTCCCGTGACCATCTCTTCGAACAGTCTGAATTTAAAAGAAAAGTTTCTTCAGTCGTGACAGACACGCGGTCGCTTCCTTGAAGCTTGATCAAATTAAAGTCGTTACACACTCATGTGCTCTGGATTTGACCTCTGCATGCTGCCAATATGCATTCAGTTCAGCACTATGATTGGCCTTCAGACGGACCAATCACACACACTCTGAACAGAAGGGAGTTTGAGGTTCTAGAGTTGCTAGTTAGGTGTCTAAAATTATAAAATAACTGGCAAGTACAAAAATGTACTGTAGCAGTACTGTATGTATACAATGGTAATACTAGGATACTTTTTATGTACTAACTAATTGAAAAGCATAAAAGGTGGCATATCCATGGTATCACTGCAGAATTCTGGTCAATTTTGGTTTATCGGGTTTGAGATGGGAGTATTTTTTTGCTCATTTTAGTGAACATGCTAGTGTCTTTCATTTGTGTTTTGGCGCATGCCACTGCAATTTTGACCCGTGCAACTAAATCTATTAAGAAAGACAATAACTTGCACAAGCTCCTGTCTAACCTAATGCAG
Organism: Sinocyclocheilus anophthalmus; assembly: GCA_018155175.1. NCBI lineage: Eukaryota > Metazoa > Chordata > Actinopteri > Cypriniformes > Cyprinidae > Sinocyclocheilus > Sinocyclocheilus anophthalmus. Next base: position 57,745 of record JADLZN010002180.1, on the reverse strand, counting down.
TCAGCACTCGCCCACGTGAACACAATTAACCAATCACTGATCACGAGAGGACAGAGCACAGCTCGTGTAATATTAGTGAAACAGAGCATGTGAACTTTATATGGCAAACATAAAAATATCCTCTATATTAAAATCTAAATGTCATATTTTTGTAATAGCTACAACAAACGTAATATAGTAATGGTACATATTTTTATATATACCATGTTTACCATATATTAATATATCTTGGTATTTCAACAGATACAATGATATTGCTATGAAATACATAAAAAAAACAGTTACATCTAGCATTAATGATATCAAATGTAAAGCAAAGGTACTAAATACCATTCATTGATTCATTTACATGGTTCTCTAAAAGTTTGGTGAGGTCCTTAGACTTTTTTACGAATGTGTATAGTGTCGCATTAAATCAGCTAAACAGGGACGTTTAATATACGTTATGAAAGTTTATTTCAGAAAGTGTCTTCCAAAAGCCGTTCACATCTATTTTTTTTTGTTTTGGGGTGACAATTTAAAGGTATAGTCTTATATTTTGCAAACATTATGGGAGTGTTACTTTAATTGTTATCTTAAAAACATTCGAAAGAAGTTAATTTAAAAAGACCTTTTGTAACTTTTAAGTACCAAAAATATAATTTACTATTGACATGAATCAATGTATGCTTTAATGTATGTTTCTGTGAACATTTGTGAACAGGCAATATTAAAGGGGTCATTATGAGCAATTTCAGTTTTTCCTTGTGTGCTCTGAGGTTAAAGCCTCTGTGTCATAAAGCAGATGTAAAGTTACAAGACTATAGTCTCAAATCAAGAGAGTAATAAGTAAGAGCAGCCACGCTTACCTAAAACGTGCCGTTCTAACCACGCCCTCCCATTATTATCGCACTATGTGGGAATTGTTTTGCTACGCCGCTGCAAATTGTTCACGCAAAGAAAGAAGGCGTAAACTTTATTCTCGCTGTAGTATTGTTGCCGCCTCCTCCATGTCGTGAAGACGCTGTGTGTGTCTTCGTTGTGAAAGCGAAACTACTTTAATTGTTTGGTCTTCCAAAAGAGGACGCTATTCGCGCCGTCATATGCTAGCGTGAATCGTGTGTGCGCAGGAGGGAATACATGGAAACTTAGGCTGTGGAATCCCGGATCGGCTTTGTATCGTTTTCACCGCTCCTTCGCCGTTTTTTTTTGGGGGTGGTAGACCGCCGTTCTCGCCCCGCCGCCTCAGCTCACTCTTGCCAGGCCTCAGCTCACGCTAAGAGGTGCTTTTGGCTCACGTAGGGGCCGCTGTGTTTTTCGTGTGAAGCAAATTACTTTAGTTGGCCTGTTCCAAAAGAGGACTGATATCTGTCCCCCTGCCTAGAGTGCTGCTTCACCGTGCTGGTCGCTGTGAGCAAAGTTCTACCAACTTAGTGCTGTGTGGAATCGCTGGGGTCACATGTTTATGGAGGATGTTTTGTCCTGGGAGGCTGTAGTTCGATGACAATTCCGGCAGGGGTCGGATCCGTTAAGACGTTTCTTTTCTTATGGTTGCCCCTGATGATTCCACACATAGTGTTTGGCAGTGTGGAGTAGCATTGTGTTTGTCATTTCTCGCTACACGGCAGGACCGGGTTTTTGTTAGCTGTGTATGTCATGCAACGCCCTCGGTGTTACCAAGCCAGTTAAGTCATTCTATCAGTAATGGTTGCCCCACTGGCGGCCACAACTGCTTGTTTTACTTTGGGTTTTGCTGTTTGTTCGTCGCTCGGCGGACCCGGCTTAGCACAATATGGTACGGTGGCGATGGAACATTTCGTCACACGCTGGAGGTATCGGCCGCTACTCCCCCGCCCCAGTTGGGCCACCCGAGCGTAAACGTTTCCGTTGCGTGGGCCCTCCCCCGTGCCTCAGTTCGGGGGCTCGTGGTCTCGTGTAGGTGTCCTTTGTGGTTGCCCCGTTGTTCCTGACGTGCGAGCCCTGCGCCGTCTGCGTTCTTCCGTCTCGCGCCCCCCTTGTGTGGGTCTCCCTCAGCTCCGCGCCGTCCTCTTCTTTGCTGTTCATGTCGCTTTTTCTTTCTTCCATAAGAGACCTTGTCTCTCGTATACACTCTAAATAACAAGTTTATCCCCCATTGCCCGCTTTCCTTTTTAAGATTACAAGTTTTTATTCGTCTGTAAATAGAAACATAACATGACCAATTATTTCAGGGTTACACTTTAAACGCGAAGCGGGTCGTCGTTAGATGCCCTGACTTCATAATCATGGGGCATGCAACATCTAATTCTGCCATGCCCTCTCCTGCATCTGAGGTTTATGTTCTGACACCTTGATTCAGTGTTCATTGTCGGCTTAATTTTAATGACGATGAATGTCGCGCTGTCTTTGTTATGGGCTATGGTGGGGCGGTAGGGTCCAAACACCCCATCTCCCAACCCCACTTTTTGTTTTTAATTTTATTTGTTTTTTTTTTTTTTCCTTTTTAGGGTTGGTTCACATTATGTCATTTTGCATTTAAAAATGAACATGCTATCTGAGTGAATGACACTTAATGAAGTTGTCGATAACACATGCATAAATACCGCTATATTCATGACATGTGCTCATGCATTATGATATGAAGTGTCAGTCAGTCTTATGTCACACCCCTCTTCAATGTAAAGTACGTTTTAAGCAGTGTATGCGTAGTCTAGTATGCTACACTTAATGGCACTGGTCCACCACTCGTCATGGTACGGACAGCGTACGGCTCGGGTACGTTCGCTTTTGGGGGCTTTCCACTGGGTACAAATACCTGTACCTGTACTTTTTTGTGTAGTACGGACCTCGGTTGGGGTTCCAACGGTGAACGCGTACCGGTACCCAAACGGGACTGTGTAAATTCTGCTGATCACGGAATTGGCAGGAAGAGAATCGTCAATACCCTGCGTCACTGAACCTTGCGCCACAAGCACACCAGATACCGATAAGATTTAAATCGCAGCACAGGCATGCGATGGCTTGAACGCAAATGATTTATCGAGCACACGACCTTTTTTAACAACAAAAAAAAAGTCTGCTTGTTTGTTGCAGAAGATCAAGACGTTTCCCTCTGTTAGCATTGGAGGAGCAGATCAGCGTAGAGCTTGATGGGGCGACGCGGAATGAAAAAAAAATAAGAAAATAAAAGAAAAGTGTTTTTTAGGATGTGTGGTAGTAGACGGGCGGCAAATATAATGACATGGATATAAGCCGCCCGACTCTAAAGCGGTACTGACGGCTTGGAATACGCAACCGTGCGAGCCGAACCGTGCCGGGCCGTCCCGCAGGGATAAGAAAAGCGCCACTAAGAAGTAATAAATCGAACAGGTTTTTTACCTTGACTGCATTTTAACGGACGCCTTGAGTTTGTTGTTTTCGGGTTACAGTGGTTTACAACGGATGGTATGGATAAATTGATATGGATAACGGGTATATATGTTCCTGGAATATATTAGTACCTGTTGACAGTTTCGTAGATATTTTCTTACAGGGTACTAAGATGATCAACCAATCAATGTTACATAGGTATCATAACAGACAATATGTGTGAATTATTATTGTTATCAAATTGAACAACTGCAAACAGCAATATCTTAATTAATGTGATGTATGTACTTCTAGGCATCTTTGGTTTTCTCTTTTTGTGAAATTTAGATGGAAAATGTGTGCCTTTGTATTGTTTGAGTCACTTACCAAAAGTTGCTAAAAGTAGCCAAATAAAATGTAAAAATAGCTAAATGTGTTGCTAGGTGCTTTTGGAAGAAAAAGTTGCTAGGGTAATCTGAAAAGCTCCTAAATCTAGCAACAAAATTGCTAAATTGACAACAAGTCCATAGCATTTTCCGCTAACGGAATAATGTGCTCCAGGAAGTTTGCTAAGGTCGCATTGCGTTTATGGAAATGTGAGGTTTATGGTTATGTAGCCTATGTTATGAGAGAACAAATGACAGTCAATCGTTTCATTGTGCATAGTTGTGCAAATGACATTATGGGAATGCGTACGTGTGGAATGTCTATGAACCAGGTGAGTCCTAACCGTACGTGCGTGCTGATAACACTAAAAAAAACGCTTGGTCGAACGCCTCAACAAAAAATGTTTCAGAACAAGTTCCATAAATATATAACGTTTTTGAGAGCGATATTCTCCGAGCCAGATTCAAATTGAACGACCGTACAATTACACGTTACTGGTAAGAGGAGGTTCATATCTCCTTTTTCTTCCTGATGAGGGAACCTTGCCGAATGTTGAGCAAATGTTGTGGCGGGACGGTGTTTCCCCCCCTGTGGTGGTGATAACGTCGAAGAACATGCATTAGTGGATACTTATTCTATCATCTGACCAAAACTTCTCCTTGCAGTTGAACGTTGTTGCATTCAAAATCTGTTGTCTTAGCCAGTTCCTGTCCTGAATGGGATGGCAACACGGAGAGTGGAGCTGTAGCAAACCTGTTCGTTGCTGTAGGCTGCGCGCGAGTCTCTTTCCCAAACGCGGTGGAGCTCCGTGTGGGCCGACTCGCGCGACGTGGCCGCAGAGAGCAGAATCGCGCGGCCATCATTCCAGGTCAAATGCGTCCAACCCTCAAAGAGTAGCGCTGTTACTACTCCCACAATCTTATGAGCGGTCCGATGCTTTAACCCCGGACCGTGTACGCACGCAATAGTGTCGATCCGGGTCATTCACTCTGACATGGTCAATCACTGCGTATATTTGAGTGTGTTCCAGATGAGGCGGTGGATGGCGTCGAGATGGGGGGATATGTAAACGCAAATGATAGTGAGATACCGGTCAACACCACTTAAGTACTCACCATTCCGTTTGGAGCGCGTGAACATAACACATACCCGAAAAAGGCCAGTGATAAAGAAAATACTGAGCGTTTATGGAAACTGACGAACGCTATTGTTTATAGATATAACGTTAGTGTCTACTATAAACTAGTAGATTGTTCTTATTGTATAAAAAAGGCCTATTACAGTGTTTTGGGTAGATTTTTGTCTGAACTTTTCAGATATTGTCCTAAAAGTGAATTCTAGGTCGAAAGGACAGTCACTAAATCGATGGCTGGCAGAGAGATCCAAACAATAAATGGTCCTCTTGGCAGGAGAACAAACCAACGACACAGAATCAGACTTCACCGAACTGGCGATTAGAACATTAACTGTGACAGAAACACGTGTATAACTTGGCCAGATCACTGATAATGTGAGATCAAAAACAACTAGAAAGGGTATCTATAATGCGTGATGTATGGGAGATAAAGAAGTGTATATTTGACAAATTAGGCCTACATGGAAATTCCAACCACCAGCTGACTTCTGTGCCTTCTAGTAATACGTCAAACCCACCATCGTGATGGAATGTACTGTAAGTGTCCCTCATTGTTAGCAACAGTAGTACGCTGTCTTAAAATGGCTTTATTTGTCAATCAGTAAAATGGTTCTACACTGTAAAAAATAGACCGTGAATTAACGGTAGTAAGACGTAAAAAAATTGTACAGTTAAAGCCTGTAAATGGTTAACGGTAAATTATGTCCTTACATATACGGTGAAAAACTGTAGTGGGAGACATACATGTATTGGACCTCAATTTTACATTGGTAGATATACTGTTTTGGCAGTTATGGAAAATTAGCCGTATAATTTACGTGAATAACCGTAAATTGACAGTCACAGATTTCCTGCGTTAACATTCAAATTTGTTTTTTTGGTGAAATATAACTATGTTTCTTCTAGTTTTTTATTAGGCAGTTTTGTGTATATTAGGGATTGGTTACTGTACCAATGTTGTTAAATTAATGTTTATGGCATTATTTCAGTTTCATGTGTGTTACCATGATGCTGTTTGGTGTTTGTGTGAATGACACTGTGCACCTTCAATATATGTTATTATCTAAAAGCTGTTTGTGATGGCCTTTGGTTCATCATGTGACTTTATTATCACCACTGCAACTTTGTGGTTGATCAGGGTATTAAAAAAGGTATGATAATATGAGTTGTCAGCTACTCACTAGGTTGGTATTATTAACATTTATATCAAATGTAACATTACGGGATTTAACGTAAATTTAAGTTAAAAACTAAAAACGTATGGCTACGCGTATTTTGTACGGGTAACAAATTCTGGTAACCACAGCTGCCGGCTTTATTACGTATAATTTATGGATTTCGTTATCAGTGTATCTGATCGAACGTAACATATATTATCATTGGTTGATTTAGGGGTTTTATGATAGAGGTTGCAATGTAAACGATGTCAAGATTTGTTTTAGTGTAAATTCCAGAAACAAGAAAGAGTGCTAATAAAGAACGTTGCTCTCCACATGACAGAGGATGTAACAGATCCAGGTAGCGTCCACGTGAATGAAATGAATAGAAGGTTGCCAGTGTGACGCTGTACATCTTATAGTGTGGTGTTGTGGAACCCCCAAATCTGTTTTTTTGCTTCGTGTCTTTAGGTGTATGAAGTATAGACTGATGTGAAGTTTAACATAAGGCAGCAACATAAAATGTCAAAATTAAAAAAGAAGGGGTATTAATACTTTTGCAAGGCGAAAAACAAAGGTGGGCACACATTTATCCCACAAATCACTGTTCAGGAAAGAATTGCACAAATACTGTAAATGCTGTGGATAAAGTACAGGATAGCCTTCTGTTTGTTTTCTCTAAATGTTTAAGCTGTGTGGGTAAACGTACAGACAGCTTTTTACAGAAAGAACAGCCAATGTTGTTCCACTCAATACTGATGGCTTCAGACAGTTCATGTAAACCCTAATGTTCAAAATAATTATTTGATTTGAGCAGGGCAAACTTAAATTAGTTCAATTAAATGAACTTTTATGAGTATTTAGAACTTTCTGTTGAGTTCATGAAACATTTTCAGAGTTTTTTCATTGTTTTGATATTAATTAACTTTTTTCTTTTCATTTAGACCAACATAAATTTAACCAAAACTGGGCTGGGCTTTATGTTTCCCCGCATGCTTTGCCATGACACGCAAAAGGTAGAAGTAAATGCTCAAATTGAGTTGTATAATGGGTTTTTTCTTCTTCTCAAAGTTAATGTTCAGTGGGACATTTAATAGGGTTTCTGTTACCATCATGGTGATGAATGGAGAACAGATATATGGTCAATATTGATTTTACTTATTCAGCAATCAAAGCTTTGTATTACCAATTATCACTTTAGTGTTAACTGATTTAGCCAGTAATGAAAATGAATGATAATTCTAAGTGAAATGTATGAGAAATTTTTCAGGTTTAGAGCAGTCACAATTAATGTGAGACCAAAATATTCTTTATTGGGGGTTAAAACTGGACTCTGACCAGACCAAACATGAGCCCGATGAACTTGTTCTCAAGCCACGTCTTTGCAATGTGGGCAGAGAGAGAGCGAGAGAGAACACGTCTGTTTGCTCCTCTTTTGATAACGTTTCAATTGTGACAAGCAAGCCATTCTGCAATCTTACACTCCAAAGCATCAATTGACTTCACAGTGAAGCAGCTTGAAAGGCTCCTCACATCACAACACTTCTCCCTCCTCGCACACATCTTCCTCCATGCTTCACTGTGCTAGAGATGCATTCATTATTGTATTTCTCATCAGATATTCAAAAACACCGCTCTGCACTCTTAAAAATAAAGGTGCTTCCATTTGTCTTGCCATAGCAGGAACGCTGGTGTTGTGTGTCTAAATGGTTCCATAAAGAACCTTTAACATCTGAAGAACCTTTCTGTTTCACAAAAGTTTCTTTGTGGTGAAAGTAGGTTCTTCAGATTACAAAAAGTTAAGAGATGGTTCTTTAAAGAACCTTTTTGACTGAATGGTTCTTTGTGGAACCAAAAATGGTTCTTCTATGGCATCGCTTGAAGAACCTTTTGAAGCACCTTTATTTTTAAGATGATGGACAACACCAGCAATTTTCTCATGAGTTCGTCACTGAAGAATTGATGCCCTTGTGTCTGGACCCAGGAAGCCTGAAAAGACAAAAGAACTCTTAACGAGAATCAACACCTGAAATCTAGCGGTCTCACAAGACCTTCATTAAAGACAACACACCCAACTGAGAGAGACAAAAGTTTCACACCTTATGTATGATGCTCCAGATCCACTCCCTTTACTCACTCTCCCCTCATTTCCATCTGAACACAAGACACTACAGAGATCACCAAAACCACCTTTCTTAATCAGAGTTTATTACAATGCAACAATTCATGTTTGATGTTGTTTGAAAGGTCTGTGTGTGTCTGATAAAGGGGTCTCATTCTCTTAACAATAGAACAGGCAGCCATGAATATTGAAAGCAGACTACTCCCAGGTCTTTCACACAAATGACCTCCTGTAGACCATGTAAATGAAATACAGCCTCCCACAGAAATCAAAGTTATTCACTTGCAACCCCCAAAAGTGATATGCTAAAACCCCTGCAATAGTAGCCTACCATTTGGTAACTTTAAATTTTTTTTTTATATATATTTAAGGGCGAGTGACAAAGAGATCAAGCAATCTGTAGACAGATCTCCCACACAATTGCTGTGTGTAGTTTTCGCTATAACACTTTATTATTGAATGATATAATGCTTGAATTAGTATCTTGATTATAACTGGTAATAAATTGTTATATTTGATTTATTCTGACTCACTCTGAGGTTATTTTCTCAAGTAGATTAAGTGAAGGCTATGTTTCTGCAAATCTGCATCCAGTGCATACTAGATCTCAGGTTAGATTAAGCATAGGGCACATCATGTGAGAATTTAGATTTCTGACTAGCTGCTTGACTTTAGCATACTAAGCCTAGTACTGGTCATAACCGCTGGTTATTGTCTCAGCTTTATTCAAGTTGTACGTAATTATATTATCGGGGGCTAGGTAGGCTACTAGCATAACCTCTGATTATTGTTTGGGCTTTATACAAGTTGTATGTAGTTATTTTTAACTATCGGGGGCTAGATAAAAATACAATTAAAATATTAACATTTCGTACTAGCATAACTGCTGAATATTGTCTAATGTTTAAGGAGTGCATTTGCTTAATTCTTGCTAATTTCCTTACCAGTAATTTGGTTAAGACCATTAACAGCTTTGTGTGTGTGTGTGTGTGTGCGCGCAATCTTAAAGGGGTCATATGATGCTGCTAAAAAGTACGTTATTTTGTGTATTTGGTGTAATGGAATGTGTTTATGCGGTTTAATGTTAAAAAAAAAACATTATTTTCCACTACTGTACATTATTGTTTTCTCCTCTATGCCCCGCCTTTTCTGAAACACGTCGATTTTTACAAAACTCATCAGTCTGAAAAAGCGAGGTGTACTGTGATTGGCCAGCTGGAGCTAGAGTGAGCAGAGGCAGGTGGGCTTGAGAACAGCGCGGCCAGCGGATTCGACGAAGGAGGCTTGCGGCAACCACATGTGATGATCCCGGGCTGGACTCCGCTTCGTTCACTGTGAAAGCCGATCCGGTGATTCACAGCGCAAAGTTGTAGTATTTCCTACACGACCAGCACGGATCAGCTCCAGGCATGACGAGGTGGATATCGTCCCCTCTTTTTGGAAGCCTAAACAAAGTATTTTCGCTTTCACAATGAAGCACACAGCGTCTTCACGACATGGCGGTGGCGGCAACAATACTAGAGCGAGAATAAAAGTTACGCTTTCTTTGTTTGCGTGAACATTTGGGTGGCTTTATGCAAATATTCCCACACAGTGACATAGACATGTGAGGGCGTGTTAGAACGAACCGTTTTAGGTAGGTGGTTGACTCTTAACTTTTATAAAGAATATTTTTTTGGATTTGAGACTTTAGTCTTTGCAATCTTCTTTATGCACCAAGAGCTTGTTAACACTCCAAAGAGAAAGGACAAATTGAAATCGCATCATATGACCCCTTTAAGTAAATATTGTGATGCTCAATATCCTTTTTTAACTTTTTAACATTTAATGTGATGGATAGGACTATATTATTTGAAGATGTATGTATGTATGTAATGGCCAAATAGTTATTTTAAAGTATACCTCCTGTAAATGATGCAAGTTTACAGTGACATTACAGTACTACATTTACATACAGTATATTTAAAGGTGACATATCATGAAAATCTGACTTTTCCAGGTTTTAAGTGCTATAATCAGGTCCCCGGTGCATCTACCAACCAAGGAAACGTGAAAAAGATTAACCCAGTAACTTTGTTTTGGTAAGACTTTTTTTTCGTCTGAGAAAATGAGCGAGTCTGATTTCACTCCCTTGGTGACGTGGCAAAGGGATCTCATTATAATATTACCGCCCCTTAATCTGTAAGTTTCCACCCACGTCGCCATCATTTGATTTCGCAAGCGACAGTCGTGTACCAGCTCTAATGCCATGCCGAAAGTTTGAGCAAAACACGCTAACTGTTCTGTCTTTGGCTGCACAAACGAGCACAGAACACTATTTACAGTCCCAGCCTCAGAGGAGACAACAGAGCAGTGGATTTATTGATTTATTTACTGTATATTGCTGCTGCCACACAGATCTAAAATAAACATGTGATTTATTTCCCAGCAGTTTACCTTCACAGACATAACTGGCTGTTTTTGTAACTCGTGTGTTTTTAACTTATGAGAACTTAGTTTAGTACTCGCATGCTGTGACAGCCGCTTTCTGTCCGTGTGCTTCGGATTTGTGCGCTCAGAAAACCTTATATCAGAAGTTTAAATTAATATGGATTAAAACGAATGATTTCAGAGTGATAAACATGATAATCTGAACCAAAAATAGATGTTTTTAGCAGGTACAAGCTGTAATGGCGCAGCTCTATTCTGGAAAAGGGGGCGGGGAGCAGCAGCTCATTTGCATTTAAAGAGACAGGCCCGAAAAACAGCGTGTTTCTGCTTCCACTCAAAATAGGCATTTTCAAAATGATATTAATAAATGATCTGTGGAGTATTTTGAGCTGAAAATTCAGAGACACACTCTGGGGACACCAGAAAGACTTATATTACTAAAAAGGGGCATAATATGTCTCCTTAAATTTGAATCTTTTTTCTAAGATAAACATTCCAAGAAACCCTTAAATTTTGTGAACATTCTGTATTTTTTGGATTATTCTTTCTTACCAATTCTTAATAGTCCAGCCACAATTAATCACAACAATGTATGTATAATTACAAATGATTATACATAAATCGTCAGTTTGTTGTTTTACACACATGCACACAGACAGTATTTCATACAAGACATGCATAGTAGCAAAGTCCCTTCTTTCTATAGTCTTTGATAGTAGTGAGATGCATAAGAAATCTTTAGACGCGAAAAGACAATACTGCAAATGCGAGCGTTTTTGACAATAGTTTCTGTCCAGTCCGCTCGCTTTATCGTGTTTAACCACAGCTGTCGTTGTTTTTTTTGTCTGGCAGTGGCAGCAGGTATGTGATAAAATTTCAAATTGGAGCCTGTACTACGTCAATTCTGGCACCCAACAAAAGTTGATATTTTAAACTCATATAGCCTAATCTGCACAGGTTTGACTTGACCGCCTCCAGTTTTCCCTTTGTTTTCCCTCCAGCTAGCTCCGTAACGTAATTGTGACGTCGGCACAAACAGGGTCTATAAATGAACATATAGGCAATATATACATATACACACACACACACACCACGACTACATATAATTAAGACTAGATGTCAAAAATTCTTTCCTGCGTGTGTTGTGTGTGTGTGTGTGTGTGTAGCCCTTATGTGGAGAAACAAGACAACAAAAGTAACAAAATGAGAAAGACAAAGAATGCATTTCATTATAAAACTTTATTGAAGGTTTGTTTGTCCTGGATCAGGATGGAATGATATGAAAAAGATGTTTGAGTCCATCTCCGTGGAAATAAGGAGAGAAAAATAAAACCAGACAATTTAAGAGAAAGAACAATTCAGTGCTCAATGTTCACTTTAAAACCATTGAGAACTCCAGCGATGCTTCACACACTGAAACCGTCTTGAGATGAGTTCGTTCAACTCCACACCACTGCATTTCAAACGCCATCTGTTCACGTCAACAAAAGTGTGCTTTCCGTTACACCAGTCCTTTTAAAACAACAAGCAATGGGGAACGCACTGCTCCGATTCCCACGAATCGCAGCGCTCTGAATCGCATCAGCTGATTTGGGACGAGTTTCTCGACAGCAGCTTTGGCCTCTTGATCATTGGCAAATGTGTAAAATCTAGCTGAAATAAACATAAAAGAAGCTGAGGAACGAAGCCCAGCAGCTCTCGGAGCACGCTGTCGCTGAGATCTCAAGGCCGGCCCCTGGCGAAAGGCGAGACATGACCACCGAAGCAGTGATCGGCGTCCTTGAGGAGGATGGGCCGTGGTTTGGCTGAGCGGTGATGCGCTGCTATAATTTCAAAGTTCCCGGCGGAAGGCTTCCATTGCACAGTCTGTAGAAGCGCAGGTCGTTCACGATGCGATACACTCCCTGAGAAAATGATGGCAGGTCCTGCGAGGGGCAGAAGAGACAGAAACAAGACATGACTCGCGTGTTAAAACACGGTTCACGCTGCGCGACTGAACCCAAGACACCATCCAAACTGAGTGAATGGGACAAGTCTGTGTACAGGTGAATCTGATAACACGCCCTGCTCATATTTAAATCCACATTCCAAAAAAATAAAATTGCTCAAAGAAAATGAAGCCTATTTTAGGACTATTCAGAAGTTTCAGCTCAGGTAAAAGAAAATAACAATAAAAATAAATAAAACAATTGTGTACCATGTAAAGTGTGTGGGGGGTGTATATGTATACATACTGTACATTATACACAAAATAATTATATAATAATTATTGTTTTGCATATTTCTCACACACACACATCTTTAATTTAGGCTGATTTTGATCAAATAAAAACTGTTAAAACAAAGTTTCCTAAAATAGCCTTTCTCGATGCAACTTACAATCAAATTTTAATTTCCCCTTTTAATTTCTTAGCCCAAACTGTGACTTACAACATTTACAATTCAGTAGATTAATTAACGGGCACATCGTTTAATTATATTATGGATAAAAAAAAAAATAAATGTAATAGCTTGACAGCCTAAATAAATAATACCACACACACACACACACACAACACACACACAATTACTAACATATTCAGTATACATATAGTATCGTCTTTAATTTATGCTGATTTTAATTAAATAAAAAAAGGTTAAAACAAGGTTTCCTAAAACTGCCTGAATTTTCTTGGTGCAAATAATCACTTATTTTTTCCCTTTTAATTTTTGCATTAAAATATGCAGTGGGTACGGAAACTATTCAGACCCCCTTAAATTTTTCACTCTTTGTTATATTGCAGCCATTTGCTAAAATCATTTAAGTTAAATTTTTTTCATCATTAATGTACACACAGCACCCCATATTGACAGAAAAACACAGAAATTGTTGACAATTTTTGCAGATTTATTAAAAAAGAAAAACTGAAAGATCACATGGGTCCTAAGTATTCCGACCCTTTGCTCAGTATTTAGTAGAAGGCACCCTTTTGATCTAATACAGCCATGAGTTTTTTTTTGGGAAAGATGCAACAAGTTTTTCACACCTGGATTTGGGGTTCATTCCTCCTTGCAGATCCTCTCCAGGTTGTTCTGTCAGGTTGGATGGTAAACGTTGGTGGACAGCCATTTTTAGGTCTCTCCATAGATGCTCAATTGGGTTTAAGTCAGGCTCTGGCTGGGCCATTCAAGAACAGTCCAGAGTTGTTTTGAATACACTCCTTTTTTCGTTATTTTAGCTGTGTGCTTAGGATAATTGTCTTGTTAGAAGGTAAACCTTCAGCCCAGTCTGAAGTCCTGAGCACTCTGGAGAAGGTTTTCGTCAAGGATATCCCTGTACTTGGCCACATTAATCTTTCCCTCGATTGCAACCAGTCGTCCTGTCCCTGCAGCTGAAAAACACCCCCACAGCATGATGCTGCCACCACCATGCTTCACTGTTGGGACTGTATTGGACAGGTGATGAGCAGTGCCTGGTTTTCTCCACACCTACCGCTTAGAATTAAGGCCAAAAAGTTCTATCTTTGTCTCACAGACCAGAGACTCTTATTTCTCCCCATCTTGAGTCCTTCAGTGTTTTGTTAAGCAAACCTCCATGCGGGACTTTCATGTGGCCTTGCACTGGGGACTCCCGTCGGGCCACTCTGCCATAAAGCCCTGACTGGTGGAGGGCTGTAGTGATGGTTGACTTTCTACAATTTTCTCCCATCTCCAGACTGCATCTCTGGAGCTCAGCCACAGTGATCTTTTGGGTTCTTCTTTACCTCTCTCACCAAGGCTCTTCTCCCCTGATAGCTCAGTTTGGCCGGACGGCCAGCTCTAGGAAGGGTTCTGGTCGTCCCAAAAAGTCTTCCATTTAAGGATTATGGAGGCCATTGTGCTCTTAGGAACCTTAAGTGCAGTAGAAAATTTTTTTGTAACCTTGGCCAGATCTGTGCCTTGCCACATTTCTGTCTCTGAGCTCTTCAGGCAGTTCCTTTGATCTCATGATTCTCATTTGCTCTGACATTCACTGTGAGCTGTAAGGTCTTATATAGACAGGTGTGTGCTTTCCTAATCAAGTCCAATCAGTATAATCAGTATAATCAAACACAGCTGGACTCAAATGAAGGTGTAGAACCATCTCAAGGATGATCAGAAGAAATGGACAGCACCCGAGTTAAATATATGAGTGTCACAGCAAAGGGTCTGAATACTTAGGACCATGTGATATTTCAGTTTTGCTTTTTTAATAAATCTGCAAAAATGTCAACAATTCTGTGTTTTTCTGTCCAAAAAGGGGGTGGTGTGTGTACATTAATGAGGAAAAAAAATTAACTTAAATGATTTTAGCAAATGGCTGCAAAAATAAGAGTGAAAAATTTAAGGGGGTCTGAATACTTTCTGTACCCACTGTATATCTGAGGTATCAGAGCAATGTCAAAAAAAGCCAGATTATGTTCCAGCGCTTCACATTTGTAAAAACAACACAATTTGCTCACGTAATTAGCGCTTCAGGTATTAATGGCATCAGTCAGGTTGACTCACCCTCTCTGGCGTGAAGTTTCGGGCAAGCGTTGTGCGTTGGTGGGGGTCGAGGCCTTGGCAGCCATTGAGGAACTCTGGCAAGAAGGAAGAGTAGAATGCTGGGAAATCCACAGCCGCCATGTTGTAGAGCGCCAGCGTGATGTCGTCCTGGAGGAGGTCGTGACTCTTGTGCAGGAGGACTTGCAGGAGAACATTTATGAAGTGGAACAGCATGGTGTTCCGGAACAGCTTCTGAAATGAACATGTAACCACACATCAAAACATAAAACTAAATCCATTTGAATTAAATAAATACATTACACCTATTATAAAACAAAGAGAAATTAAATATTTAATATAAGTTTCCTTTTTTATTTTATATTAAATATTGTAGATTCATTTTTACTTGTAATTAATATCATTTTATATTTATAAAGTTATCATATAAAGAATTTTTTTTACCTCACCTTAAATTAAACTGTTACTTAATATAATTACAAACCTCATTAATGTTTATTTTAATTTATCTTCAATATCTACGTTCATTTTATTTGTATTAAATGAGTCTGAGTTAAATGAATTTTTTATAATAAAATGGAAATAAATTTGTTTTTTGCATATTATATAAAAATGTAACATTTAAATAGTTTTTTCGTTTTTTAACTTTATATAATACCAGTGCATTTTTTTAAAAACTTGATATATAAAAAGATATATCTAGATATATTGTTAATTATATGAATAATATTTATATTAAATATAAAGTTTCCTTTTTTCAATTTTATTAAATAGTAATTCAATTTTTATTTATATTAATACATTTACATTTTTATTGATATGAAATATAAATGAATTAATTAAATTAAATATTTTACAATTAAATAAAATTAAACATACTATAACAATATAAAAATATTTTTACTTTAAAATTTATATTAAGTATGAAAGTGTTTTTAATTTATATATCCATCAAATAAAAAAATTTAATTAGAAAAAGAAAGTTAGTTAGTTAGTTAGTTTTACCCTGTGGTACAGCTTGTGCTTGGTGTTCAGGACCTCGAGGTAACTCAAGTTTTGCTTGAAGATGTGAATGTCCGGTTGCAGAAAAGACTGACCAAATGCCTGCAAATCAAATACATAACAGCATTGCCAGAGCCGCAACTGAAGCTTGAATTGTATGAAACAACATTCTAGGAAACACTGAATAATATCCAGACTATAAAAGCCAAAAACATTGCATTGCGTTGTCTGTGCTGACTCCACACACACTGAAACGGTTGATTGGTGTGGTTCTTCATAATGAATCAATCAATCTCTGAATCAGATCAGTATGGAAGGGATGTCACTGCTTGATGCTTCTACAAAGCAGACATGTTTTTAGGGCAGTTGATACCTGCATGGCAGCGATGAACTGCGCTTGGTTCTCCATCAGTTCTTCTGCTCCGGTTCTCTGAACGCTGCTCAACACTGAGCTCTTGAAGAAGAACCTCCAGTTCTGATGGAGAATCTGAAAGAGCAGCTCGAACATCTCGGCTTTCACATCTGGACAGGAACGCTGCGGAACACAGAGACCAAGATCAGCAAATTACAAAAAACTTCCAGAAAGAGGAATGTTAAGAGACCTTTAGATCGCTAAAACCCTTTTTGATTTGAATGAAACCATTTTTATTCTTAAGATGATGAGAAGATAACATAGTAAGTGTTTGTATTTAATGTTTCTGCCCAACAACAATTAGCATTTGTCTTGTAGATGCTAATTTATTAAATGTTTTGCATTCTGGTTTCTACCCAAAAAAGTGTTGTTTTTACAGAAAAAAAAACCTCTTCAAACGAGACAGTAAAAACTAAGTGGTTAATTATATTATCTTGCCACATACTGAGTGAAAAACTGTAAATGGTTTAACATCACGCATGTAATTTTCCTGTAATAGTGACATTTTTGCAAGTACAAATTATAATTACCGTATAAAACAGTAATAGGACATTCCCAGAAGACCCAGTGAGACACATTGCATAGAATTATTTTGTGTACATTTTGTTTGTTTCTTATTTTTATTATCATCAGCTGTTATTAGCATGTTTGTGTATTTGCGCTACATAAAATTAAGCATTTAAATGTCATCTTTTTCGGACATATTATTGGGTAATATAGAGTGACAACTGATATTTATATAATTTTATGTATTTCATAAAGCGGTCCGGCTATAGTGTTGTAAAATTGTAATTGATTTACATTAATAAGCCGTTCAGAATTTCATCTTTTTTGCCAATATACATTTCAGCATATTTTGCTCTGTTTGAACCTCTGATAAATTTTTTTTTTTTTGTTAACGCAAAGTATGACTCTCCATAATCACTACATCAAACTTTAAGAGCCATAAAAGCTGGTGTATCAAATATAATACTAAAAAAACATGACACTTTCAAGTTCAACAAACAGTTCCATTTTTAAATAAAAAAATCTGGACCTATTATTTCATCTTTAAAACTTTATATGTTTTATGGTAAGCACCAATGTTGCCTCCCATACTCATAATAACCATATTCTACAGTGAATTTCTGGGCACCACAGCGATTTTTTTTTTTTATTTTTTTACACAAATTAATCTGCTACTGTGTATTATGCTGGAAAATCAATCTGAAGCATTCTGAGGTTTAGGTGTCTGTTATTCATGTCTCATACCTCCGACACTATTGGGTACACCTGATCCAAACAAAGGCTGAGGATGCTGGGTAGCAGAGGTTTGAACGTCTGCCCGGGTTCTTGAACCACCACCTGAAACAATAATACAAAGATAAACCGTCAATGACATGTTTAATAAACACAGAAACCCAAACACAAAAGTGGCTTTCATTCCGTTTACCTGCAGAATCTTGAGAAACTTCTGAACCACTTTGGAGCCAGAGCTGCCCTCCTGTAAGATGCTCACCGCCAGCTGCTCTCTGAGGAACACGGTGAAGGTGATTGATTAGCACTCATACACATTCAGAAACAACTGCTTGTGGCTCTCAGTGTCAGCACAAGCTGTGAAGGTCACCTGGTGAACATGCTGAGGAAGGTCTGGATGATCTGCTCTGTGAAGGCCACGCCCATCTGCACACGCAGCGCTTGAAACAGCGTGAGAAAGAAACTCAGCATCTCATCCGTCACATCTGAGAGAGAGAAGACGTCAGAACAATCAAACTGAACAAATATGATTATGACACTCAAAGGCAGTGAAGACGACGTTGTCAAACGCTGATGAAAGACCACTGGCTGTAAAAGTGATGGTTTAGTTACCTGGCTGCTGGATGAAGAGGGGGAAGAGCGCGAGCGTGACCTGGACAGACTCCTGCAGGCTGTGGTAACAGATCTGACGGGATTTGGTTGCCTCTCCTGATATACTGTCCACCAGATCCCTCAACACACACAGAGTCTGCTGGATCACCGCTTTACCTGAGGGACACAGAATGATTTCATTTATTAGCATTTAAAGATTAACTGGTAAAAAGCAAGTCTTTAAAAAAAATTAATAAAAAAAGAATAAAATTTGATATAGATGCATATATTATTTTATTTTAGCTATTTAGTTTACATTTATTCAGCAGCAAGGACATTTTGAATTGATCACAATATTGAATTAAAATAGAAAAAATATTTCAAATAAATGCTCAACTTAAAAAAATAAAGGAAATAACCAAGTACGCAAGTAAGTAAATAAATGAGAGTGAGTGAGTGAATTTGGGGTTGGTAATGCGTAGTAAAATTGTTTCATGTTTTTTTTCATTAGTCTCTTATGCTCGCCAAGTCTGTATTTAATTTGATGAAAAATATAGTAAAAACCGTAATATTGCAAAATACTATTACAATTTAAAATAGCGGTTTTCTATTTTAATATATTGTAAAATGTAATTTATTCCTGTGATCAAAGCTGAATTTTCAGCATCATTACGCCAGTCTTCAGTGTCACATGATCCTTCAGAAATAGCTATCTATATAATATCTAGAAATATCTAATATACAACTTGCTGCTCAAGAAGCATTTCTTCTTCCAATTATTATTAATGTTGAAAACAGTTGTGCTACTTCAAATTCTTCTGAAGACTGTGATCATTTATTTTTCAGCACTCTTCGATGGATAGAAAGTTCAAAAGAACAGCATTTATCTGAAATAGAAATGATTTTCTGTCACTTTAAATCAATTTAATGCATACAAATGTGGAATAAAAGTATTCATTTCTTTTTCTTTTTAAAAAATCTTACTGACCCCCATACTATACTACAGTATAACTACAATCATCAGTTGGCACTCTCGCGCTTTCCGCAATTGCTTCACTTGCATTCTTTATTTTTTATTTTGTTCGATTATTGATTATTTTTTTGTTTGAATCGCTCAACATTTTACAACCGTAGCCAGGTGGTGAAGACAAGAAAAAATAAACTAAATTAAAATGTCGATTGCAATCGCCACTTGCACTCTCCGCTTCCTGCGACGTCACTTGCAATCGACACAAATCGTGCGTGTTGCCAATGGAGACAAGACGCTGTGGTGGTGATTAAACGATTAAAACTAACTTAGTAGCCTACTATAACATACAGGGTCCTGCAATAAAAAGACAAGACCTGCATATCCGTGGCCACAGAACAGCAGAATACGAACGCAATGCACAAAGTCTCTTGTTAAGCGTTTTCCTCCTGTAGAAAAACAAACACTTAATACGGCTTAATGTATTAAGATGCTATTACAGGGTGTCTACCGATATGAACAAGTTAAATTTAAGACCTTTTTAATACCACCTTATGTGGAATTTAAGACCACACTTGTGATGGAAATACACATTATATTACATATGTATATGTAATATTTAACGCGTTTAAATGTAAAAAGTAAACAAAATATCATCGCTGTCAAATTATATTTGTTATTACGATATACAGTGAACTTTTCATATCAGCAGACAATATCCCATACAAAATATTCCCACTAAACAAAAGGTGTCGCATAACAGAGATTTTTGGTGGTGTAAACAATTTATTCTGAAGCAATATTTTCATCAGTTTTCCGTCAGCTTTTACATACTTAAATATGCATGTTTTTAATATTTACCACAGGATGTCATTCACATTTATAAAGGCCAATCTTTTTTTTTTTTTACCTTATTAAATGTATGTGTCATCTTTCAAGTCAAATTCTTACAACTGATCAATCAATTTAATACACTACAGGGCTGTTACCAATCAAATTAAATAATTACAAAATTACAACAGCAATAAATAATGTTATGGGATTAATGTTGTAAATACAATTTTGAACATACAAATAAGAAATGTTGGGGAAAAATGCATACTTTTAAGCATGAGACTAAACCGCCAGTAGGTGGCGGTAAGTCACTTATTCATTCAACCGATTCCTTCAAACCTCTGAATCATTTTCCATTACAAATTCCGGGTGTGGCCTTGATAATGTTCGCAATAATTCTGCTTCGGTTTTGTTTGGAACTATTTTCATTGGTGAAATTGAACAAAACAGTCAATTGTGTCTAAAATGTAAGTAACTTCATATACTTTACTACTTGTTTGTTGAACTAAAATCAATGTAACATTTGCAATCGTGAAAATATTCAGCAAAATGGATCCTCTTGATTGAGTACTCTTGATGGACACTCACTGGGTCCGTCAGACTGGAGACATTTTTGTGGTAATGTGACCAAAAATATTTACGACCTACTGAATCTGAATTTAAGATATTAAGACTTTTAAAGGGACCGCGGCACCCTGTATTAAAAAATATCAAAAATTCAATAAACCGTTGAATTTCATAAATGAATATGTGTATTGTATTTTTTCCTCCCATACCGTTTGTGTCGATTGCAAGTGACGTCGCTGGTATCGGAGAGTGCAAGTGGCGATTGCAATTGACTTCGTAATTTAGTTTCTTTTTTCTTGTCTTCCCACCTGGCTACTGTTGTAAAATGTTGACAGATCAACAAAAAATAATAATAAATAGAACAAAATAAAAAATTATTTTTTTATTAAGTAAACTCACTCTAAAAAGAGAAACGCACAGACGAGCATACACGCAACTTTCATCTCTCTCACTCTCCGAATTGGCAATATTTGAGAAAAGCTTTATCGTTTCTATTATTGGGGGGACTACCCCGCCTCAATGTCTAACTGTGGTTATCATCGCCCTGATCAGACATGAAAATATTTTGTGGCACTATCGTGCAGTTTATAATGATATGACGTTAGTTTCTTTGAGTAACATGACCGTAAATATGAACTCACGATTGGATTGAATGTAACATAAAGCAGATGATTACTTTTCATTAAAATCTTTATTTATGCCAATAATGCTTACATTTATGTGTTTTTTTGTTCGCTCGGGCAGCCATGTTGCCACTGAAGTCGGTTTACAATGAGATGGTTCATACCCCTTTGTTTGAAGTGTGGTCCTGAAAAATCTTCATTTGAAGGGCTATCTAGCCCTTCCCCTACCCCTCCAACTAAAAGAGAATCGAGACACCCCTACCCCTTCACGTGAACGCGCGAAACGGAGGGGTAGGGGAAAGGGGAAGGGCTAAGGGGTAGAATTGGGATTGGGCCTTAATCTTACCTGTTTGGGGTGATGGCTGGGTGTGCGGGGCAGGATTCGGTACTGCTGCGTCAGACTGCTGAGAAGCCGCGTGTGATTGGCTGAGCGGCTCTGCCACTGCTGCTCCGCCTCTGGCAGACTGGGCCACGGCAACAGCAGCATGTTTGACAGAGCTCGACACACGAGGACGTGAGCCTGGGACAAAACCAACAAACATTACATCACAAACAAATACAGCTGGAGCCAAGTACAAACTGTGCCAAGCTGTCCTGTTTTCCAAAGACCGACCAACATAAACCCACCTCCTGAGGTAATCTGTGGTTATGATTCTCCGTGATCAGGCTGAAGATATTCTGCGCCGCCGGCAGCGACACCAGGAACACCGGTCGCACGGTGGTCGCCATGGAGACCAGGAGATGGCACGCAGATAAGAGCAATTTCTCTGGAACCTGCAGCACACAGAGATCAGGCAGATTAGCATTTTCCCCAGAGTCAAAGAATGAGGGAAAACCGGGTTTGAACAGAATAAACCTAACAATCTAGTGAAACTGTAAACCTTAACACACAGAGTAATGTTTTAGTTTCAAGACAACCCACCAACTAAATTTATAGCAATGGACATTAGTACTAAAAACCTTGATATGAAGACTTCATGACTGAATGAATTATGAGCGTTTACTTTATGGTGTTTATATTGTAATATTTTATCTCCCTTTTCGGTTTGAAAGAGGAGCTGGTAGTAGCAAAACATACTCATTTCAAAATTAGAGTCCCAGTGTATTTCAGGTTGTTAAAATGTAAAATTCCTGCATAAAATGCATCATTTCTTTTCCTGGACATTTTTCTGGTATGTTGGTTGAAAAATACAGTAAAACAGTAATGTTGTGAAATTATTACAATTTAAATTATTACAATTTAAAATAACTTTCTGTTTTAAGATTTAAAAATTGAATTTTCAGTAGTGCTGGGCGGTATACCGGCTCATACCGAATACCGGTGTTTATTTTGTGTTTATGGCTATAATAGGATTAATATGATAAAATACCGCAATAACTGTGTATGTCGCTTAAACAAAAAAAGGGGTCCCTTTTCACTGTTGCACTGTGGTGAGGGAACAGCTGTATGTGTTACTAAGCGTGAAAGTTCAGAAACTGTAGCTGTAGAACTAATAGAACGTGATGATGACGCAGAAGAACTCATCCACTTATCCACATTAACCTCCACAAATATCTATCGCCCGCTGCCATCAGCTCCCGCGTCTCACACACACGAGCGCGACTTTAGCACTAGATTAAGCAACGTTCAGACCCTTTTAGCGGCTTTTTTCCATAAAATATTCATACTGACAAACCTAGCGACTTTTTTGGATAAACCTTAGCTATGGTTCAGTTGGAAGATTTCGCCAGTGCTGTCCCGCGAACGCGAGGTCCGACTTTCCCGGAGAAGTGTCACCTCTCTAAGCGTCTGTTCTGTGCAGTGAGCGGCAGAGAAGCACCGGTGCAGCCGACTCGTCAATAAATGAGTACAAAACAGAGTTTCCTAGCACCTGTCGCTTACTGATTGTTTGGAATTATAAATATGAGCGTAGTTCGTCTGTTAATATCACATGCACTTTTTTTGTTTGTTGTTTTTTTTAGTTTACTCAGATGCAGACAGTGCGCTGCATGAGACAAAAAAGTAATATAGCCAAAACAACCGCATGGCCGCTCTTTAGTGTAGATGTATGTTGATTTTATCAGACGATGCCGCCATTATAAATGAGAGTGACTCCTGGTTTACATGTATTAAAAGGGGTCGTGTTTAGTCACTATTTAGTGTGGTATTTTTTGACAATATTCACTCATCATTACAATAAAATAGGGCATTCCAAGTCAATATACTGCAGTATTTCCTCTCAATCAGTAGAAAATATGGTTAACACCCGGTCATGCATGAAAAAAAAATACCGTCATGTACCGTGAATCCGGTATAATTTTGAAAAATACCGTGATATAAATTTTTGGTCATACCGCCCAGCACTAATTTTCAGCATCATTACTCCAGTCTTCAGTGTCACATGATCCTTCAGAAATCATTCTAATATGCTGATTTGCTGCTCAAGAAACATTTCTTACTATTATCAGTGTAATTACAGTTGTAGTTGGAAACAGATACATTTTCCCCCAGGATTCTTTGAATAGAACAGCATTTTTATTAAACTCATTTTTTTGAGTTAATATTGTATCCCCCTCATCTTTCTGAATAAGCAGCTGGAGATAGTAAAGCATGGCCATTTCAAAATAAATGAGTATTTTAGGCTTGTTTATAATTAGAAGTCCTGCATTATGCATTGGGGAAACTCGAGCAATGGATGCAGTGTCTGTATTGACTAAATTTGTTTCAATTATTTTGTTACGTACAATAAAACTAAGTTACATGTACAAAATATGATAATATCAAACAATTGAGATATATGACAATTCAAATTACAGCACCTTCATAAACTGAATAAAAACTAAGTAAAAACACTAATGCACATTATTTATCATTTTGTAAAAGTAGAGCTAAAAAAAAAAAAGTTGTCGCCATCTTGCTCCAACAAAATGCCTAGAATGCACCCAATGTCATAATTACGACTTCTCACCTCGTAAATACAAAATTCCCAGGAGAACAAGACGCACCATAAGAACCTTCACACATTAAATAGATCGATTTTACTAGTATTGGCACAATAATGTTTTTCACTGCCTTCACTTTATCAGCAAAATCAAATATTGATTGACCTCTAATTCATATGTAATGATATATTTGTACAATTTCAATATGCATGTATATATATTGAACAAAACATGTTTTGAGTGTTTTAAACTTGCAATTACAAGTTTAAATGAGCTATGAAGATCATTCATAAATTATCATTCATAAAGATCAAATCACCTTGGCATTGATGAGCGGGGTCGTGGCGGCCATGCTCGATCTGATGAGGTCCACAAATTGCGTTTGATCTTGTTGTCGCTGCACCTCTCCGCAAAACTGAGCCAGCCAATGAGAATACGCCTGCAGAGCAGCCAATGACTGTGCATGCCTGCAATACAGAGATGTTTAACGCATGATTATAAACAATCCACCTTTATGTTAACTGATGGCAAACAGCACTTTGAACGGCGTTTATGACTACTTACACGTCAATAAGGTCCGGTTTGAGCACTGAAGGAACAGCCATTTCTACATCGTACAGGCTGATCTGAGAACCGTAACACGACACTTCCACCAATCTGAGATGACAAACACAATGTCATTACTTATTTCAGTCAGCTAGTAACATTCGACCAAACAGCACTCACCTCTGTATTAATAATTCAAGCTATTATTATTCTGTCATTAATAATTCCTAAATGTTTACCATGATGTTTATCTAAAAATGTGAAGTTGTATATTACTTTGACACCCCGTGTTGGCCAAAACAAGGAAATACTTTCAAATTGTGAAAGTAAAACTAAAACTTCTGTTTCTCTTCAATTAAAATGGGGATTTGAACAGCATATAAAAGGAAACAATTTATTTTGCCAAGTTTAAACAGTATTGTTTAAGTTTTGATGGAAATGAAAAAGTCATACAAATGTCCTTGTAAAAAAAGAAAAAAATAGGAGTCTTAAAGGAGCCATAAAAAGTCTTTCATAACTTAAAACGGCATTGCAAAAGTATTAATACTCACTTTAAGGGGATTTAAATTTGGAAATAGAAAAACAGGAATCACAGTATGGCCTAATGTGATTATTAAACTTCAAAAGGCAATGATTTAATTAAATAAATGTGAACACTGAACATTCAAAGTCAAAACTGTTGCACTTTCTACAGGCTAGTAACTAGTCATAGTGATACCTGTCTTAGAAAACTCTAAGTGGACTCCAAGTACAATTATTGTAATTTGAGGTATAAAATGGCATAAAACATGAGAAAACACAGAGGACAATAAACATACACACATAAGGAGGGAGTGTTGTTGTTAAAAGAGGAATTGGCGATAAGGAACTGACCTCTGTACGATGGCGAGAGCGTCGTTAAAGCGAGCGGAGAAAACATCCCCTGTGAAGAACTCGGCCAGACGCCCCACGGCCTGCAGAAGAGAGCTCAGGTCTCTGAGAGCGCAGTGCAGCTTTCTGCAGTCGGCCTCTGCGGTGATGTTCAGCCTGCGACCTGCTCTCACACCCCCCCTACACACCACACACACACACACACACACAACACAACACACACACACACACACACAGAGAGAGAGAGAGAGAGAGAGGTGCGAAACCACTCAATAACAGCTGACAGCAGCTCACTAGCCACATGAGAACAGAACAGCCACTAATAACTATCAGAGCGAACATTACAAGACCAGATACTAGAGATGTAAACGATTTCACATCACGCTCCGGGTTCGATTCCGATTCACTATTTTTATTTTAACAAAATGGCATTTAAAATAAATTATAAATTAAATGTGTCCTTTTAATATTGCTTGAGAAGATGCCCTGCAGTTTTCTTTGTGAAATGTGCAAATATGCAAAATTATATATTTATACTACCTAATATAACTTCACATATTGATCTTTTGTTGGTTTGATTGCTTTCTATTTTCTTATTTGTAAGTCGCTTTGGATATAAGCGTCTGCTAAATAACAAAATTTAGATATAATGTTAATGTAAATAACAAAACTAATTTGAAATTTTAAAACAAATCAAATAAATTAGCACAAAAAAATAAATCTCTTCATATAAACAAACTAAGGCTTTGTCTGTGCTCTTTCCATTTAAAATGAGGCAACCACTGCATTTTAATCCTGATCCAAACAAAGCAGTTTTTAATCTAAATCAGTTTGTATAATTTCGAAATTTTGACTTCAGTTTTGTGAAACTATACATAAAAAATATCTGCATGAAACAGCGGATGAGCTGAATGAGACACAGATTCACTCTCTGCCAGCAGGCGGCGCTTAAAGCTTTTCCTTGGTTTCTGCTGTAAACAAAGCAGCAAAAATTTATGACTTTAATATGCATTATACAGAGGCAAGATGAAAAGAAAAAATACCATCTACACTTTTCTAAAGACAGTAAGTTCCCCTCAGACATGGATTCATATAAACTCCTACCCCTAATTGTATCGCCATTTGTTTAGCATCTCAACCGATTTGAATCGTCACATATTTGAATCGATTTTCAACCGGCTCGCGTTTAATCGTTACATCCCTACCAGATACCACTACAATACTACTCACTTAACCTATATATTTACAGACTGCTCAAGTGTTCAAGCAATCAGTAGAAGGTATATGACCATTCATAAATTTGCACTCAGTAAGTTAACATTTTTATTCTGCAAGGATGTATTAAATTGATAAACTGATTGAATATTGAGCAGCACAGGTACATTAAAACATTAAAGTACCCTTTACGCTTTGGTACATTAAGACATACAAGACAGTAACATTTGGATACAGAGTAAAAATGACACCAACCTATCGTTCCAGGGCATTTTTCACTGAGCTTGGTGCAATGCATTCTGGGATTGCCTTATCGATATATGCAATCCTGCCTTAAAATCTGGCCAAAACAATGGCTCTTTTAATGGAACAGTATTTGCATTTGGATACCTAAAAGCATTACCTGGTTGTGCAGCTCTACAGGTTTTGGAACAAAAACATCTATAAAACTCATTCAGATTGTAACAATAAAAAGAAACTCACTTGTTCCTGATCTCACGATAAACTGCTGCAGCCCAAGATAAATGTCCAGATCCTCCTGGAGCACTGGAAACTAAAAACATTTTTTTTTTTTTTATATATATATATATATATATACATTGGTGTGAAAAAGTGTTGGCCCCCTTCTTGTTTTCTTATTTTTTTGCATGTTTGTCACACTTTAATGTTTCAGATCAAACAAATTTAAATATTAGTCAAGATAACACAAGTAAACACAACATGCATTTTTTAAATGAAGGTTTTTATTATTAAAGGAAACAAAATCCAAAACTATATGGCCCTGTGTGAAGAAGTGTTTGCCCCCCTGTCAAAACTGTGGTTTATCACACCTGAGTTCAATTTCTCTAGTCACACCCAGGCCTGATTACTGCCACACCTGTTCGCAATCAAGAAATCTCTTAAATAGGACCTGCCTGACAGAGTGAAGTAGACCAAAAGATCCTCAAAAGTTAGACATCATGCTGAGATCCAAAGAAATTCAGAAACAAATGAGATAGAAAGTAATTGAGATCTATCATTCTGGAAAAGGTT
This sequence comes from Sinocyclocheilus anophthalmus, assembly GCA_018155175.1. NCBI lineage: Eukaryota > Metazoa > Chordata > Actinopteri > Cypriniformes > Cyprinidae > Sinocyclocheilus > Sinocyclocheilus anophthalmus. The sequence continues at coordinate 29,888 of JADLZN010002180.1, read as the reverse complement.
ATAAAGCCATTTCTAAAGCTTTGGGACTCCAGCGAACCACAGTGAGAGCCATTATTCACAAATGGCAAAAACATGGAACAGTGGAAAACCTTCCCAGGAGTGGCCGGCCGACCAAAGAACTGCAGGCCTCACTTGCCTCAGTTAAGGTCAGTGTTCATGACTCCACCATAAGAAAGAGACTGGGCAAAAATGGTCTGCATGGTAGAGTTTCAAGACGAAAACCGCTGCTGAGCAAAAATAACAAAGGCTCATCTCAGTTTTGCCAGAAAACATATTGATGATCCCCAAGACTTTCGGGAAAATACTCTGTGGACTGACGAGACAAAAGTTGAGTTTTTGGAAGGTGTGTGTCCCATTACTTCTGGCGTAAAAGTAACACTGCATTTAAGAAAAAGAACATCATACCATCAGTAAAATATGGTGGTGGTAGTGTGATGGTCCGGGGCTGTTTTGCTGCTTCAGCACCTGGAAGACTTGCTGTGATAAATGGAACCATGAATTCTGCTGTTTACGAAGAAATCCTGAAGGAGAATGTCCGGCCATCTGTTTCTTGACCTCAAGCTGAAGCGAACTTGGGTTACGCAGCAGGACAATGATCCAAAACACACCAGCAAGTCCACCTCTGAATGGTTGAAGAAAAACAAAATGAAGACTTTGGAGTGGCCTAGTCAAAGTCCTGACCTGAATCCTATTTGAGATGCTGTGGCATGACCTTAAAGGCGGTTCATGCTCGAAAACCCTACAATGTGGCTGAATTACAGCAATTCTGCATTGATGAGTGGACCAAAATTCCTCCACATCGCTGTAACAGACTCATTGCAAGTTAACGCAAACGCTTGATTCCAGTTGTTGCTGCTAAGGGTGGCCCAACCATTTATTAGGTTTAGGGGGCAAACACTTTTTTTCACACAGGGCCATGTAGTTTTTGATTTTGTTTTTCCTTAATAATAAAAGCCTTCATTTAAAAACTTCATGTTGTGTTCACTTGTGTTATCTTATACTAATATTTAAATTTGCTTGATTTCTGAACAGTAAAGTGGTGACAGAACAGCACAAAAAAAAAGACATCTCTGAGGTGCCAACGCACTATTTCACCCCGACCTGGTGTGGATTGTGTGTGTATATAGTATATAGTATAGATATAATATATGCTGTATTGAGGGGCCGGTACAATGCCCTAATTCATCCTCTGGCATCTCCCACACACTTACATTCTCCTTTCACATACATATATTTACAACAGTGTGTTTCAAACTTTTCAGTCAGGTTTTAGGAAACATCACAGTACTGAGTCTGCCCTTTTAAGGGTGTTAAATGATATCTTGCTATCAGTTGATACTAGTAACTCCGTAGTACTTTTGCTTTTAGACTTAAGTGCAGCATTTGACACTGTAGACCACGGTATTCTTATTTCCCGTCTTGAACACTGTGTGGGTATTAATGGTTCTGTCCTAAAATGGTTCAAATCTTACTTGAATAATATAACTTTCTCAGTTTGTGTGGATGGGTGCTCATCCTCTAAATCAGTGTTGACTAGTGGAGTTCCTCAAGGTTCTATCCTTGCTCCAATTTTATTTTCTTTGTATATGCTCCCGTTGGGTTCCATTTTTAATAAGCACAAAGTGTCGTTTTATTGTTATGCTGACGACATGCAAATTTATGTGCCTTTTAAGCAAAATGACAACCAGAGTTTGACTGCTTTAGCTACTTGTCTGTCTGATATTAAGGCCTGGATGTCTTTTAATTTTTTTAATTAAGTTCAGTTCAGTTTAAGAATTGTGTTCAGTTCTTTAGCTGTATCTGTCAACATACAGCAAGTGCTGGGTGATCTGGCTGCATATGTCAAGCCCTCCGTAAAAAAATTGGGTGTTGTGTTTGATTCCGCTTTGACTTTTAATAAGCAAGTAAATACAGTAGTTAAATCAAGTTTTTTTTCAGCTCAGACTCCTTGCTAAGGTGAAGGTTTTTTTAACTTGTGCCGAGTTCGAGAGAGCTATACACGCTTTTATCTCTTCTCGACTAGACTACTGCAATTCAATGTATATTGGTATTAACCAATCATGTATGAATAGTCTACAAACAGTACAAAATGCAGCTGCTAGACGTTTGACTGGCACTCGCAAATACGAACATATTACCCCTGTCCTACTCTCTTTGCAATGGCTGCCAGTCCATTTTAAAATGGAGTTTAAAATATTACTTTTTGTTTTTAAGGTTTTAAATGGACCTTCGTACCTTTCTGATCTTTTGAGTTTACACAGTCCAGCTAGATGTCTAAGGTCATCGAATCAGAAACTTTTATTGGTCCCTAGATCTAGGCTGAAAAGAAAAGGTGACCGGGCTTTTGCCATAGCCGGCCCTAAATTGTGGAACAGCCTTCCAATCTCTATTAGAACAATTACAACGTAATCTCTTTTTAAAACAAGGCTTAAAGCCTACCTCTTTGAGAAAGCTTTTAGTGTATGAGCCAACATGAGTTTATTATTTCTAATTCTTATTTGTTTGTCTTGTCTTACCATTTTATGCATTTTGATTCTTTTTAAACTATATTGTTCAGCACAATGGTCAACCATTGTTGTTTTATTGTGCTTTATAAATAAAATACATTTCTGCTTTCACATACATACATTTCTACCTTTTTTTGGTATCCATTACTTCCTGTTTAAGCAGGAAGTTACTCTCAGACCAGGAAATACATGTGCAAGACTTGCGCAGCTCTTCCTCACAATTTTACAATGATGCTATTCAAAGTCATCCTGTTTTCTTTTCAAGTACATATTTTAAGTGTTTAATTGTAAAATATCATTATGTAACCTACGTGTTCTACAGATTTGTGTACAAGTGTTATGATACTGATTTTGATCGTATTGACAGGGCTCAACGCTAAGAACATTTTCTACTGGCCCGGTTTGGTACTGTAACATTGTATTGTAATAAATGATAACCATTTTGCACAAATAGGTACAATAGTTCAAAGATAAAACTGAAATGAACCATGCTTTTTCAGGTCTTTCAGGTAGGTCTAACTCTATTTTCCATTAAGGATGCACTGATCAGATTATCCGTGACCCTCTCCATTGTGCCGTTTTTTTTTTTTTTTTTTTTACATTCAAATGAGCCAATTCCCATACTCATTGCCAATTTATTTATGTTATTTTTTTATTTTTTTAATTTCTTAAGGTTTTATTTTGCTCGGTTTGCTGGGCAAAACCACCTTAAATGAACAAACAAAAATATATGTAACATGAAGCAACTGCAAAAAACTAAAACATCAGATGGGCTGAATTAATATTTTATTATTACTCTTTATTATTATTAGTGTTTTATTACCTTACTTTTGCATGTCTGCAAATTGTCTTTAGGCTAATTTCTGTACTGGAGCTCCTGACCACCAAAAGAATTCCTTTTTGTGTAAAAACTTGGCAATAAAGCTCTCTGATTCTGATTAAAAATACAAAATTCAATCTGACACCAGGTGGCACTTGGAACAGTAGCAATATAGTGTTTCCTGGGTTGTTGCTGTATGCAGCGCTGCACTTATTACACTCCTTTAATATGTATTTTTACAAAGGTTCAGAGGAAAAGAAAATGCCATCGAAACTTTTCTGAAGACAGTTAGTTCCCCTCAGAAATACATTCACATAAACCCCCACCCCTAATTCAATATTATGGTTTTCTTCAGTCTTGAGCATCGGCAAACATGAATTTGTGCTGTCTGGTACAGTATTTTCTCTGCTTCTGCGACTATTCTCTCCTCTTTGTGTCCGTCTTCAGTGCATCTGTCTTACAGATAATATATCATGATGATCACTAGGTTTGTGTTACCAATTTCCATCCTGTCAGCAATAACCTGCCTGCGCTGTTTTTAACCTGGTCGTTTTTGATTACTGTCAGTTTAAATGCCGGCGATGCCAGATATTGAAAAACAAACAAAACAATCTAAAAACAAATAAACTGCAATCTTGTCCAAATCTTGAGTTATGGAAATAATATAAAGATATCGCTGTCCCTAACTTGCAACCTCCCACTTAATTCACTTCCTAAATTAAGTGGGAAAAAAAATTAAAAAATCCATAGACGCTTATAATACGTGTATCTGGCAACACGTCTGAGGCTAAGCCGGCGTCCTCAAACACGTCTCGCTCAAGGGACGAGGCCATGTAACCTTTTCACGATGATAATATATATATTTATTTGTTTTAAAAAACCCAAATAGCTTGCTGAAACACTTCTGGCTGGTTTTTTTTTTTTCCGCCTCATCTACCTCAGCCATGCTGATCAGGACCTGTGACCCTGATCGTGCCTGACCTGCCTTCCGTTTCCACTATACTCTCTTTCACACATACATACATTTAAATTATATATATAGATTATGTATGTGAAAAGGAGAATGATGTGTGTGTGAGTAGAAAAAGTTATGCATTGAAAGTGAGAAGTAAGTGTTTGAGAGTGCCAGATGATATTATGCTTGGAACCGGCCCCTCATTCATATTCTATATATATATATATATATATATAATATATACATATATATCTATTTATATAAAATTACAAAATGATTATCACTGACGCTCTAAACCGCATACTCATGTGGATCATGATCTTCATTATTGCTTTTGGGTTTTTAAATCAGATTTGCTTCCATATTAAACACCTATTATACTTGCCAATGAAGAGTCAATTGTTTTCAGTACAAAGAGAGCGAGGATGTACACGCTCACCCACTCAGATACACCTACCAGAACTGAAAAGGTCTGGGATGGCAGCAGCTCCATCACCCTGGCAACCACTTCCAAACTCTGACGCAGGAATCGCTGCCATTCCGTCTGTTGCTATAGAGATCAGGGGGGGGAAAAGTTCCAAAAATTCTGCAGAATAAAATTGATGCTTCAACATGCTTCGGTGTATGTTTGATTGATCCTTACATCATCATCAAGGGTCTCGTCATCGAGTTCTTCTAGCTGACTCTGGTTTAACCTGAACTGGATCCTGTTAAGAACTTCACGCAGCAGCAGAACTAGAGCGTCTTTATACCTGGTCACACACAGACACAGATTACTGCGATGTTTTTAATATAACCTAAACTCAATTCTTGGGCTCACAAAAAGTCCACAGAAACGCACCTGTTAATGACACTGTCACTGTCAGCCAATCGGCTTCTAATCTTGGTGGTCAGGTAGTCCAGGAATATACTCCAGATGTCCAGACAGGCCAGATAACCCTCATGATTCGGCTACAACAAATTAAACGCACGTTTAAGTGAAGAGGTGCACAAAAGATGAAAGGTTAAAATTTTTAGTGCCGAGTCACACTCTTTTTAACTGAGTCACAAATTGCATTTTTATTTTATAATGCTTCCTGAAGTGCACTTTTAATGTTAAGGATTTTTACATCAAAAACTGTCATAACTTAGAAATATAAGCCCATTTTGTACCATAATTTTAGCCATACGAGTTAAACACTCTGTTTAAAGGGGGCGGGTCTCCTTTAAGGCTTCAATGTACACACCCACTGCTATGACTGGGTAATGTCAAAACCTTTACCGCACTTTTAATATCACAGCTGCTAAGAATTAACTAATCATGAAAAGTGTTGATCATAGCATTATGTTTGATGAGAGCGCTGAACTGAAGTGAATGACAGTTCCAATGATTATACAGTGAGTGTTATTTGTTCGCTTGGTTTATAAACAAACAGTTTAAATAACTAATGATTTTCATGCTACTAGGACACACAGTTGACGGTTTAGTCACTAGCTTGATTTACTGATACATAAACATCAATAAATGAGTTTGCAAAATAAAGATTGACTATAAATAAGTCCTTATACTGTAAAAATCAGTGATCATAGATTAGACATTAAAATTGGCATGCTTACTTGCATGTTGACTATATCTTTCTATAAAAGTCTGTTTGAAAAGCCTGCATCAAATTGTGATGATAATGTACCAACTACTGAATCATTTTGGCAACTTGGTTTCAATAAAAGCCCCTTTTTTTGGACTAACAAAGATGCTTTGAGTTCTGCAAATTGGAGTATGCTTTTATAGTACAATGACGTCTTATACAGTTCTGCACAAGTTTATATAACTTTCAAAATATGGAAGATGTTAATCATTTTAACCAAAGAAGGGTTACAAAAACGGCAATGTTAAATTTAGTTGTTTTTTTTAGTTTTGGGGAACAGCGTTACTTTAGTATCATTGAGATAAGTTTTAGAAGATTAGTTGTGTTTGTCATTTTTATTAGTTTTTTTAAAAATTTTTTTTAAATGTCTTCTGTTTTTATTCATTTTTAGTTTGTTATCTTAGTGCATCAAGCTAAACTAAATCAAAATAAGAGATTTTTGCTTTGCTAGCTAAAATAAAACAAGTTCAAGGTTTTTTTATATTTTATTTCAGTTAAAGTATTTTAAGTAACAATGTTTTTTATGGTTTTAGTTTTAATTACCTATATTAACCCTGTCGTGGACTATACTGTATGTAAACTTATGTTGAATAAATTCTGTGAAACAGCTTATTCAGGACAGTACTAAATATACATGTGCCAGTATTTGGTAATGCGATATCACGATAATGCACATGCAAAATATTGTTATCATGTGCACTTCAAAATACCGTGAATAATTAATAATTACGATTTTTTGAATGCATTAAGAAAACATTTCCCATCAACTGGTTAAAAAACACTGCTGTATGCTGCGTCAAAGAGGCATGTGCACTCTGATGTAAACAAGCCCAACACGGATGAGATGCGCATGGCGGAACGAGTGAAGGAGACACGCTCAATGAAAATGCACATTCACTCTCTGACAGCAGATGGCGCTAAAGCAACAGCAGAAATGCAGCCGTTACCCCGGTAACCGGTATTTTAATGATTTAAACAGCCATTAATATTTTCTTATTCACAAAGTTGTACACAGCACTGATAGTAAATACTTAAGGCCATTGCACACCGATGTCGAAATGTTCGGGCGTCATTAAAAAAAAAAATTCGGATGGGGTTTGATTTTCTGCGTTTTTCGCATCCGTTTTAGCAAGGATTTCGAGAGGTGTTTTGACAACTCAGCCACCGTACAAGCGAACGGCAAAATCCAGAATGCGATTGTCAAGTTAATCCACTTCTTCTCGCAGCACAAAGCACTGTAAAGATCCTTGCACACCGAGTTCACAGACATTGGTGGTCTTCTTTTTAATATGTGCTCTTAGATGTAGCAAAGATCAAAACTGAGCCATGACATCTGAAGTAAACTTGAATCGCCTGTGATAATCCGCGCTCCCTTAATAATGAGGGGGAACTTCTGCTCTACGTAATCTCAGGATTGGATGGACCCAATATTTCTTTTTAAGAAAAAAGCGATGGGCTAGTTTGAGGACACAAACTCAGCCTCACTGCTTGAAGACTCTATTAGGGTTTTGCTAATTTTTTCGCAACAGACTAATTAATACGCATCGGACCGTCGTATGTGCGTGACTAATTTTTAGGTTAACGAATATTAAAAAACAAATACGAAAATTTCGGACTAAGTGTGCAATGACCTTTAGACTTAATAGGCTATTTATTTTCAAACATTTTTACATTTTAATCTGGACTACAACATGCCCTCGATATTGTTTGACAATGTTTTTTTCTGTTATGGTCGGTCAAACCCCTTACCTTAAAGGCTCCATTAGTTAACATTAGTTCATTCATTAGTTAGCATAAACTGCCAATGAAAGATTCTTCTAAACATTCATTAATCCTAGTTAATTTCAACATTTAATATGTTAAAATCAAAAAAGTTTAACTAAAGAAATTAAAGCTGAACTTAATATTTAATGAACCCGAGCTAACAGGAACTAACAGTTGTATTTTCTAACAAAGAGTAAGAGTGACTAAGGTTAACTAATGAGACCTAATTGTAAAGTGTTACCCATTGTTCGGTTTAATTGTTCTTCACTTTTATCTGTTTGAAACTTTTTTTTACTTTATACATTTTTGCGTATCAATTAAAAAATTTATTAAACCTGTTATATTGTATTTTGACAACACTTTTTTTGTTTTTTCATATTTTGTGATAATACCTTATACCAAGATAAAAGCTTTAGCAATTATCACAACAGGAAAATTTTATACGTCACATGCCTTCTAAAGAAAAAAAAAAACGTGATTTTTATGATCTTTCTTATTTTGTTATTACAATCTTGCATATTCTGCAAGAGGCAGGTAAACTTGTGAGCACAACTGTATGTCATGGAAAATTCTGGTTTCTCAATTCATGACACCTTCAATATTAGTCACAATAACGCACATCTTGTGGCTGAATACTGACAAAGCCACTGAGACGGAGTAAAAAAAAAAGCACCTTCAAGTCCAGACACTTTCAACAAACATTCTATGACTCATCAATCATTAAAACATAAAAAAAAAAAAGTAGGGTCATAGAGTTAAAAATTAGAGGAACAGGGAAGGTTTGAGTAAACAAAGTCCAGCAAAAGGAAGTATCATTAGACATTAATATGGTAAGTTAGAGTCGGTGCTTCCTGGAACAATAAGTGAAGGTGTTTTACCTGGTTAAAGGTGTATTTCAAGAGCAAAGCTAGAAATTCCACTAGAGGAAACTGGGCGTTAGATTCAATCCTCCGCAGATGAACACTAACAAACAGCCTGAGGAAATCTGTGAACTTTTCCACATAGCTGAGAGGGACAGACAGGCAGAAAGGGTTAAAAAGCAGCGGCATCAATGAGTTAAATGTTTAAAGCATGTACATCCATTTCTTACCTTTCGTCTAATTCTTGCAATCTGCTTTTGATAGTGTATATGTTGGTGTGCGTGTTTGTGAGTCTTTGCAGCAGGTAGAAAGTCTGTTGAAACATGCGGAGCAGAAACTCCTCAAAGTCCACCGGGACGCAGTTTTTGCACATCAACTCGTTAATACAGTTCATGGCCATGACACCCAGTTTGGCGCGTTCGGTGTGGCCCACCATCTGACCAGTCCTGCCGTGTCCCCCGCCGCCCCCATTGGCTGGGAGGCTTCTGGGGGCGGAGTCTCCATTGGAAGTGGGCAGAGGTTTCGTTTTGATTGGCTGCTGGCATCCGAAGCGAGCAAAATTAAAAATCGAAGCGAGGAGGGATGGAGTGATGGAAGAAGAGAGAGGAATCCAGCTAAAGAGATGAGCCAAGCATTCCAGCGTTAGCAGACACAGATCGCCACTTTCAGCTTCCAGAACCATCGGTGTGCTGTCGCCTGCCAAAATGCCTACAGAACAAGACAATAGACAACAATTAATACAACAATCGTTTAATGGTAGATTTCAACTAGTGAGAGACCAGTTTGTGATTTTCAGTATTGGTTGACAACCCATGTGGCTTTAAAGTTTCTATATGTACTCAAAGTTCACTAATTGGGATATCTTAATATAATAAAATATAAATATAATACCAAATTCTGTTCAATAGCATTGACACATACAACACATGACAAAATGATACAGTATATTTTCAGTTATATTTAGGGCTGATGGGTTCAGGAATTTCGGCCTGATACTTTTTACCGGCACTGACCGAATTGCACGAGACCATTACGAGTATCGAAACAAGTCTCGTCGTGCGGGTACCCAATTTTCGAGTACATAAGGGATTATTACATCAGCAGTCAGTGAGCCGATAGCTGCAGACTAGCAGGAGGTTCGATAGAAGAGGTGCAGGCGCAGATCGATCAGGGCTTGACATACCGCCTCCGAGGAGCGTTTGAAAGCGCACAGAGCAGTCTGCGCTCCTTTAGCTCTCGTGGTACTGGAAGACACCGATCGGTCCTGCACAGTCAAGTCCGCCGTCACGTCGAAACACATACTAGTTTACGCCGGATGACACTCAGAGATGTGGGCCACACGTGTAGGGCCTGTAGTGAGGAATGCGTCCCACCCCATTAGATAAGAGACTGCATGTTACACTGGTGATGTTTATTGTTTTAAAATGAACAACGATCTTAGTCTACTGCAGTTTTACACCCTGCGTTTCAAGCCGGCTGTTCCTCTCCAGACAAGCGACCAGATCCGCATTCAGTCATTCATTTCATGGATGAGTTAGCGCGGTCGGCCCGGGAGTAGCTGGTGGGAGTTCGGATCATTTGCAGGGTTCCGTTCATGCTAGACGTTACCGAGCGACAAGCCGCTGTGTTATGTGACATTCAGTGTAAACTGTAGCATCATGCTACATAAGAAAATAAATAAGATTTATATTCCACTTTTACTCAAAACTCACTTTAAACCACCATCGAGTGATTGTAATAACTTCTGATTGCCGTCTAATGCGTGTTTTGGCCATGTAATGTTGCTGAAATTAAATATGTTATTACCTCTGAGTCAGAACAGCGATCATGGAAGAGAGAACACAAGCAGACAGCGCTGGAAGCTGCTAATGCTATCAGTAAATCAGTGGAAAATAAATAGAAATTTTGATTCTGTCTGAGCTATGCGTTTTAAGACGAACACTAACTAGTGTAAATGTAGACTAACAGATGTGTAAACTGAAGACTATTTTGAAGCTTTATTAAAACTATTTTGCACTGATTTACTGTGATGGTTACATTTTGTTCCTTTGTGCAGAGGCTCAGGAGATGAGTCTTTGAGTTTTTATAAACATCAATCAATCAATAAGCTGAAAAATAAAACCAAAGTTTTTATTTTTTTTGGATAATGTAATCTTGTTAAAATTGGTATCGAAAAAAGTATCGTCAGGAACTGGTATCGAAAATTCGAACATTCTTGAAACGATACCCAGCCCTACTATATTTATTCAAAGTTCACTAATTGACTAACTGATAATGATTATATGATTCAGAACTATATTGGCTAGGGTTCAATGAATTCATGAAATTATTTTCAATAACAATTCAATTGATTGTTAAATTAATTGCCAATAGCCAAATCTGTGGTTTTGTCATTTTACGGAAATTATTATTATTATTAATTAATTCAAATGTAATTATTATAATATTTTTATATTTCATCTGTTAGTATTTATTTTTATTTTATATATATTAAAATTATTTTCATACTTTTTTTTTTTATTATGTGATAAAAATAGTTTTTACACCGCACTAATAACGATAAGTGTACTGTAAACATGAGAGCAGGCCCAGCGCAGGAACTCGTCATGATAGATGGGGGAAAATAGTTGTGGACCATCAAGCTACAGGATTACAGAAAAATACAAAAGTATGTTATGTAGTGGCAAAAAAACAAGCAAAAGCCTTCAAAGCACTTGCAAACTAACAGGCGTTTTCCCTAAACATGTTTTTATTTTCCAAAGTTCAAATAGTTTTTTCTTACTACTGTAAAGTGACATCACATTCAACTATTCCCATTATCAATTTACATTAATTTGACCAATTTGTTGTTGCAGACCCATCATCAACCACCCACCACATTATATTCTAGTTATCAGCCTCTAAATAAGCTATATTAGCACTTGTTGGTACCACTGATGTAGACCTTGTCTTTCAAAACATACAAGTGTTCAAACGGTCAAAGCAGAAGATCACCTGACTCTCTAGACGTGGGGGATGGAGGAGGAGTGGTGACTGTAACACTGTGTTTGTCCCACACTGTCTCCAAAATACCTGCGAGGAAAAGAGAGTAGTTTAAAATAAAACTGCAAGCCCAATCCAGGGTTCCAATCAGATCACATACACTTTTTACAGTTCTTAAGGACTAGTAACATTCACATATACTCTGAATTAACGAGTTCTGAGCGTCTCACCAGTCAGAAGGTTCAGTACGGTGGGGATCTGATCCAGCAGGAGTTTCTTCAGCTCCTCTTTACGAGCGACACTCAAGTCTTCTCTGGGACAGACCAGCTCTTCTGAGGTCATCTTGAGCAGAACTAAACCCAGCGGCGCTAGAGATGGTGATTGCACTAACTACAACACAAAACCACAACGATGGAGTCAGATCACTTTAATAGGATTTAATAACACGTAATAAAGAATAAGACATACCTGTAAGGTGTTGCTGAAGAAGTTATGGTAGAACATCGGCCAGTCTTGGCGTCCGATGTCCACGATGACTTTGCACAGCTTGTTTCTGATGAAGAAAGGCAGCAGTGCATGCTGGGAAAGCAGAAGCTTGGGCAAACAGCTACGAAGTTCTGCTTTGTCTTCACTGGCTACACCAACCCACATCTTGTTCACAAGATTCTGCACAGACGCAGCACTCCCAGGCCGAAACTTTATTGCATGGTGTTATTGCTAATTCTTATCTTATATCAATGATGCCGCCATCGTGTGCTAGTATTTTTAAGCTATTGTAGGGTGAATTGAACCAACAATGTCAGTTTCACCATAAATGCAACAGAAAAAAAAAAAAAAGGAGTGTATTTTGCATAAAGTAATTAACTCAAATTTTTTGTACGAGTAAGATGACGCTGGTGCGTTGCATGGTGATATGATTTAATGGAATTCCTAAACATGACCTTCAAAACGACATAGTTTGCACTCAGTGTAGCCGGCAAAACCAGCCACGATAAAACCAACCCCCCCCCCCCCCCCGTATTTAATAGATTAGCGGAGGTATGTAGTATAGCATAATTTAAATGTAGACCAGTTTTCACTATATAGTAATACGATTTCAGCGGAGATAAATATTGCCAATAGTCATGAAAATCTGATCATGAAAAAAAACATCCTAAAGGAGCATATTTTTTGCAAGGGACCCATTACTTCCATTCAAGTTTCATTCAGCGGTTCTTGTGAGCCTTCATATTAATCAAAGATATCCTAAAAAATTATTACCCGGGAGTAAGCCTAAAGAGACTCTTTTAAAAAAAACGTTACCTTTAGAACACATAATTCCAAAGTTTTGAATGGTATGTGAGACCTTAAAATGGTCTGCCCGTTCAGTTATGAAATTAAGCAAGAGAAATAATGAGATGGACGGGTAACGGTACGGCTCTAAAAACAGGAAGGCCGGTACATCATGACGTATTCATTTCTTGCGTTGGATCAGGAAGTTAGAGGCCCAGTGGCTCCAGTGAACCAGGCGGACCCGCAAAATGTTCAGCAGCTCTTATGCAAGTAAACACACACAAAACAGTCTTCTTTACAAAAACATATTTTGGAAAAGCAAAAAAAAAACAAAACAACCACATTTCACATGCTAACTACGAATTGTGGAACACCTCGTTAACATTGGTTATTTGTTGTGCTTTGTGCATTTAACACCCAAAACAACCCGAAACTCTGAAGGTAAACAGAGCCCAATACAATTAAAAGGGAAGGGTATCGAGTTAAAGGGGAATAGGGTGATTGTCTTCAGAATATCTTGTTGTTATGCTGGTTGAAGTTCTTAACATCCCGATAGCAGTCATAAGTTGAAGTGGTTACTAAATGGATCATCTGTATTTATATAGTCTGTGGAAGGGTAGGACCCAAGAAAATGTTGCGTCCAATCAACGCTCTTTGCGTAACCGAGCGTTTTAATATGCTCCTACCTGCCTGTCCAACTTATGATCTGCATACCTCTGCGCACTTTTTTCCCGTTTGTTCGCGCAGATTTAGGATACGCACAACGCGTCACGCACGCTTTGCAGACAGAGCGAGGATGGTAGACAAACATCAACAACCCGATCTTCTTCCTGGTATTGTAGTACTTTTAAAAATGTTCTCACCAGTGAATGACACATGATGTAGCCCAGCGATTAATCCAGTCCTCGCGCCCCCCGCTCTGCATATTTTGAATGTCCCGCTTAGTTAACACACCCGATTCAGAAAACCAGCTCGTTAGAAGTGAGCTACGTGCGTGAACTGTGTTCCGATCGATATGATCCCTACACAGTGTTCATTGCTCCCTCCTCACTGAGCGGTTGAAATACGTTGAAGTTTACTTCACTTCGGAACATTGGCTGGAATTGGGAACCACTGATGTAACCTATTGTAGTAATGTTGTCTCTGGTACTCTGGACTGTGAGTGAGTGTATATGCATTCAGGGAGCGTGGCTTTGGACGGCGATTGCAGGGAGAGTGGGACATTCGCTTTCAGTGCTATTAGGCTAAAGTTAGCATTTTCCAAAATCTCCTACTGCACCTTTAATTTCACACAGACAAGTAAGAAACCAACTTCATGTAAACATAAATGAATGCTGTTCCAACAACTGGAGCTCTTCAATTCTAAATTAGGACAAGCCACGTGACGGTTGGTTATACAAAGTTTTGATATTTGCAGTTTTAGAAAAAGAAAACATTGGTTTGTTGCAGACCAACATAGATGAGCATTTCAAAAACCAGTATGTTTGTGAGCAAGAGCTACTTTACAATAACCTTGGAATTCCATTAACAGTTAAATTGACAGACATTGGCTCTAAATCCACTTACAGTATCTACCTTATTAAAAATCAATATGCGTTCCATCTTTTCTAGGAACTGAACCCTTAACATTGACTCCATTAGATATTGCAGGTTTTTGTTATGACAACATTTTAAAAAACAGATCAACTCTTGTGACAAATAGGAACTGAAAAACCAGCTGATAGTTTTGAACATGGTTTTGTTTGAAAATATGGTGTGAAATATGGTGAAAGACCATACAGATGGTTGTAACGAAGACAAGTATAGCTGACTTACACTCAAACAGCTTCTGTAAAGAGCTCATTCACACTTCATATTTCGTTCATAGTTCGTAAATGTACTTTTAAATCATTTTTCTATTGCATTATGGACTGAAATGTATAATTATGGAGTCAAGTCTAAAGCAAAAAAAAATATTAGGGATGGGAAGGTTCCCCGATTCGCTCGGTGCATCGGCATAAAAAGTTAACGATGCGGTGCATCGGTTTAAAAAGCGTGCATTGGCTACAAGTTGGCATTTATATCGCGATGCATTGTTTCTAACATATTTGCCTCACGGTTTTAATATATTAAAAAACGTTATTTACGGTTATTTAGAAAGTGACCAATAATCTCTGACCAATATTCAATATTTTATATGTAGATTGATTTCTTCTCCTCTCTAAACTGTTTCTCAAGCGTGCTCTCTCTCATCACCGCTGCTGCTTCTTGTTTATAATAAATAATAGTATGAGACAGTGGTAATATTATTGTGTTCCTGTTGGTCAGCAGAGGAGCTTAACTTAGTCTGACAGTTAGCCTGCTTTAGACCAGGTTAGTTTCCCAGCATAAGTTGCCACAGTAACTAAACTTGATCTAGGTCCATGTTAAATTTGCTTTACGGAACCAAATAAATTGACAATGAGTCAGACTAACTGAAATAAGCCTGGCTTATTTGGTTAACTTGTTTTATGAAACAGGCCTCGAGGCATTGGAAGTGATCATATTTTTTCCATTGCATCGAATCGTATTGTGTTGAATCGAATTGAAATCGTATTGCACTGCATCGTAATAGGGGTGAATTGCATCGGTAGCTGCTTCATATGCATCTTCAGTGTATCGTATCGTTGGCTATGCACCGAGATGCGTATCGTATCGACCTGAGTCATGAGATGCACATCTCTAATATATAGCAAGCCATTTCAAAAGGTTAAATTCTGTCATATTTGGGTGAACTGTTACTTTATTACAAACGTATTATTGGTTTTCTCTTAAAGTAAAATGACAATAACCTTGTACATATATCGACATCAACTCTGGGTTTTGGAAACTGAATGTTTCTGATGCAATACTTGACTTATGCAGGGTCTGATATACAAGCCATTTATTTCCTGATGAAGCAACACTTACAGACAGTTTCACTTTCTCCAAATATATCACTGCTGACTGAGAAGTGTACATTGATCATATGTTGAGCTACAAGTCCTGGTTTTCAAAGCACCATGCTTTGACTCAGGATTTAGAGTAAATCTTGGGCCAAATGTTCTCAAACAAATCGAATACCAAGGATTTTAAACTACTCACAGTTTAAATGTCATGAATGTGGTCTCCACCCACAAAATATAACACTTATTAGACACATTCCTCACCTTAAAGGGGTCGCATGATCATTTTATTTTTATTTGAGAGTTCCCTTAGAAAGTTTTAAACAGCATGAGTAATCAAAACAGGCATAATTTAGTTTCCATCACTATCAGCGTTGTTTGGTTTATTCATTTAGCAGATGGTTTTATCCAAAGCGACTGCAATCAGGCCAAGTAACTAAAGAAATTTTGTCCACAGAACCAACAATAATATTTGCTGTCTGCTTCTAAACACACCTTAATTAAAGGGTCATATGGTGCAATTTCATTTTTCTTTCTCTTGGACCGTCGTTACAAGCTTCTTGGGCATAAAAAGAGATATGTAAAGTTGCATGAGCACTAAAAGTCCCTCAAGATCTTCCCCCCCCCAGAAAGTCGCCCCCCCAGCCACCCCCACCCCCCGCTGGGCACATTACTGTTTGCCCACGGCTACCTCTTGACATTAGGTCGTGACAGTGGACGCACCTGTCAAGCGACGCGATACATAAGACAATGCGTCGGGAAGGCTTGCTAATAGTGGAAGGATTTGCCACATAGAATGCCGCCATTATGTTTACACGCCTAAAGAGATAGGAGAAGCTTTATTATCTTGCTGCTAAGTAAGTAGCTTGCGCTGCCTCTCATGCGTGTGAAGACGGCATAGGTGTGGCCAGACATATCTCCGGGGTGTGTAATGTGATTTAGTGCAAAGAGCCCGAGCAGAAACTAACATTGATTAGGATTCTTGCGGATGCCTTCCAAAAGACGGATACTACGATATACTGACCGTCGTCATCTAGAGAGATCCTTGCTGGTTTCTGAGGAAATACTACAACTTTGCGCTATGGATCGCCGGAACGGCTTTCACCGTGGAGGAAGAGGAGTCCAGCCCGGGGTTGTCACATGTCCTTCCGGACGCTCCATCGTCGAAATCGCCGGCCACGCCGTTCACAAGCCCACCCGCCTCTGCTCACTCTAGACCTCCGGCCGTTCCTCACTCTAGCCCGCTGGCCTCCGCTCACTCAAGGCTGCCGTTTGTGATGCTGTGTTTCGTTGTGAAAGTGAACTACTTTGTTTGGCCTTCCAAAATTGGACAGGAATAGAAATCAGTGGTTAAGTTGTATTTCAACACTGTTCCAGAACACTTCAAACCAAAAATTCAGATGTGTGCAGCACATTTGATGGAGGACTGTTTACTGATCCTGGTAGAGTAGTCTACAATGCCGGCTGTTCTGACTCAACGACTGTAAGTACGTTTTACGTTTGTTTTAGATTAAAGCGTGTTTATAATTTTTAATTTTAAAGCGAGTTATTGCGGGCAATGTTAGAGGACCACTGTTGTTTGTCATTTCTCCGATCACAAAAAATGCATTGTTTATGCGGCGCGGCGCGATGCAACGCAACGCGTAAAAAAAGACAGTATAAGTCATTATAATCTGTAATTATGTCCCAACTGGATACAACAAATGCCTCTTTTATAATGGGTTTTAATATTTTTGTCTCATCGCTCCGGCCTGACGGGGCATCATCACAGTATGGTGAGGGGCGTATCATTTCCGTCAAATGCTTGAGGTATTCGGCCAATCACAACACACTGGATAGCTGGCCAATCAGAGCACACCTCGCTTTTTCAGACCGATGAGCTTTGTAAAAATCGACACGTTTCAGAAAGGCGGGGCATAGAGGAGAAAAACAATAATGTACAGTATGTGGAAAAATAATGTTTTTTTTTTACCTTAAACCGCATAAACACATTTCATTACACCAAATACCAAAATAATGTTCTTTTTAGCAGAATCATATGACCCCTTTAATACAAACAGGCCAGATTGTGCTGCTGTGCATTAGAATGTTACGTAAACTCCAGGGCTTCTGCAGGTCTTATGATCAATGAGATAAATGTAGGACATTTTAAGACCAATGTAAAGAAGATTTAACGCTTCAAAGTTTGAAAATGTTACTTTAAAACAAAAAATAAAAATGCTTAAGGCTTGAATACCTCTGCTCCCAACCACTAGAACACGGAAATAATTTTTTACTGTACCATCTGATCAAACTGCAAAAACGTGATGTTCTTGCTAAGTATTCCTGTCTTGTTTACCAAATGTAAACAAAAGATTCTCAAATCAAGATACATTTACTTGACAAGTAAAGTGACACAGGAAGTGAATAGGAAGTCTTGCCCTATAAGAAGTTGATCAAAATTGAGTTCATGAAATCAATGTAATTCAAAGAGAAAACAATTCACTCCCAAATGACAGATGTTTGTTCTTGTTTTAAGCATAAACTCACTTATACATTTTTTTAATTTCTCAGAAAACAAAACTTTGTATCTTTAATTTGCATTTCATGTAAATGTATCTTGATTTAAGGATGTTTAGATATTTGTATTGGAAAACAAACTTAGGTTTAGGCAGTGTACGGTGTATGCAACATTTAATGCCAATACTTTATGACTTTAAGACTTTCTGCTCCAATTTAAGACCTTTTTAAAAACTATAAACCCTGCAGAAACCCTGAAACGCCTTTTTTGCATACGAAATGAGCAATATAAAATAACTGATGTGGAAATATGCAGGTCAAACTCTTCAGATCACGCTGCCCTTTTCCAACACTTGACTTCTTCAGAAGGATCTGCAGAGCTGTAGGTGCTACACACGAAGAGCAGCTTTAATAGACCTTACTACATTTTACACTCATTTAACAGTATGAACACTACTTCTATTAGCACACTGCTCCTGCCAATGTGCTACATACTAATGGCATCCTGGAAGTGATAAAGGGCGATTGTGCATCAAGAAATTTCTTGAAAGAAGAGAAAATCGAATGTCTCATGATACAAGACAGACATAACAAGTGGTGGCCTATTCAGATTATAACCGCACAAAGGATGACTCTGCAAATCAGGGCATGATAACTGTGTGAAGGCCAGTGTCAGGCATATGCTCACCAATCTCTCTCTTGCGGTCATTGGTGGTGCAGCTGTGGAAAAACTCTGTCATAAGACTCTCCAGTGCCCGTAAGGAGGCATCAAAACTGACCACACCTACAAGACAAACAGCCTCCTCTGATGCCTGCAGCACAGAGAGAGACAGATGAGGGGGGAGGGAAGGAAGAGTAAGATGAGATATGACAAGATAAGGCATTTCAATCTGACCTTTTAATGCAGCCATGCAGTGCATCAAACATGACTCCATCGCATTTACAAACTGCAAATCCAGCATACGGAGTCAGAGATAATCAAAAATGTGAATATACTGTAGGAGAATCCAATTTTAGACTAACGAGATATCCCTCAAATGTTTTCACAACTGATTTAAGGGTTTGCAAGCTCCCAGCATGCCTTTCAGCATGAATTAACAGCATAGTTACCGTTATTGGATTGTTTTACAGTTTGCTGGCTTTATTTATGCTGTTGACGTCGTCACGGTTATGCATTTGGTTTGGGGAAATGTTAATAGCTCATCATTTACTTACAAAAGGGATAGTTCACAAAAAAATGTGTCATTATTAAATCATAAAATAATCAATATTAATATGATATAATAACTATTATTATTTTGTCCATTTTCACCTCCCTTTCCATGTAATTCCAAACCTGTAAGACCTTCTTCTGTGGGACACAAAAGTTGATTTTTTTTTTTAATGTCTCAGTGTTTCGTTATCGTTGTTCAATGGTTTTTTTTTTTTTTTAAACAGAATAGACAAAAACAGCTGACAAATTCTTCAATAATATCTTTTTTTGTGTGTTCCACAAAAGTCATATATGCTCGGAACAACATGAGGCTGATAAATTAATTTATTTCATTTTATAGTTATTTTTGTTTACTAACTCTTAAAGACTATGTGTAATGCATCATGATGCCTTATTCTATTTCATGTAATTTTTTATTTATTATTAACCCTTACAGACTGTGCAATGCATCATGTTGCCTTTTTCTTTTTCAATTTTTTTTATTAACCCTTAAAGACTATGCATAGTGCATCATGTTGCCTTCTTTTGACAGTTCCCTTTTTTTCAGTGCACGCTCTCGCCCTCAAAAAACACACAAAAAGCTGAGAGTGTGTTCACAGAAAAGAGTAAAAAGGCTGGAAGATGAATACAGGAAGTGGGCTGCTGCTGCTGATGAAGATGGTGATGATGCTCAGGGCTCTGAATTCTTTGTATGAGTCACGACACGTCGCCTGTTGCTCCACACGGTGAGTGTGACGTCACAGCAGAAGAAGAAGAATGTCTTTGATTTCCTCATAGCGTTCAGACTGTCATGAACTCAAGAGAACACTGTTACACACACATGCAGATGCAGCTCTGCTCTGCTTCATGTGTGTGACTATCACCTGATACCGTTCCTTAATGACAGAATAACTTGCATTTGATTTGCTTTCATATCTGACAGATCTATGACTGCTATCTGTCAGTCCTAAAACATTATATTACAGTAATAAACAAACCAAAGTGTTTTGCTTATGCATATGCTTCTAGCACAATGTAATATGAACATTGGCAGGCAAATAAAAAAGCACAGACTCTTCAAAAGCATTGCAATCTCTAAGCATTGGTGCACATACAAAACAAATTCACGTATTTGCATAAGAAAAAAAAATGAAATACATATTGCATTAATGCTGACTCATCCCCATGCCCGGGCTCTGAGCTGTTCTGCGGCTACAATATGAGATGAATCTGGTTCTGCTCGCTCATGCTTCCTCTGGGGCCTTTGTGTTTCACCTGGAAGCACCGAAATTCCGCATAACTGTCCCGCACACAACCGGTGGACCCCGGGACACTTGTTATTATTGTTGATCTAGCGAGAGCCTAAAGGGAGCGAGACTAGAACTGACTCTGGCCGGATACACGGCGACAAACTGCATAAAACTACTGCGAAACACAGCGAAGAGCAACAAAACAGCGGTGTTAAAAATATGTCGGGACTCTGTTGTTTACGTCTCGGGCGGCGGTAGCGCTGTGCGGGACTCGGTGCTTTATTTTGAGCCCTCAGAAGACTGACAGAGCCACTCCTTGGGTTGGTGGGATCGCTCTTTCCGTGCAGGCCTCTCGTATCTTCCTCTCATCTGCCCATTAAATTGACGGAAGTGACATCTTCCTCATACTAGTAGAAACGAGCGAAAGTAGAAAGGGAAGCAGCGTAACGGAACGGCTACTTTAGTGGGCGGGGCTTAGAGAGGAGAGGGTGCCTCTGATTGGTCAGGAGTGAACGGTCTAAATCACTAGTGGTCTAAATAAAGAATAATTCTTGTGGTTATTATGAAGGAGCTTTTCAAACAATACATATGCTTATTTAGTAGAAACTTAACTTTTACAAAAAAAGAAGAGAAATAACACTAGTTTCTCTATTCTTTTTGTATTCTATGTATTTGTTTTCTTTTTATTTATTCTATAATTTAAAAAAACCACCTTGCTACTTGCGTTAAGCTAACTGAGACTTGTTAAAATAGCACTTGCATTCTTGCTCTTTTTGTTGATTTTGCTTGCTTCCTTGCCTCATCTGTAAGTGGCTTTGGATCAAAGCGTCTGCTAAACTGACTAAATTAAATGTAAGGGGGTGTTTTTTTATTGTAAAGCAAACCTAATTTCTTTCTACTTTTATGCCTTTAAGATTATACATAAATCTTTTGAACCAGATTTTAAAACCATTGAAAAAACGGTCATAATAGTTGTACTTTTTTCCTGTCTGGCAGCGAATGTATGCCATATTGTCACGATGAAATACCTCTTGTAAAAATATAAAGAATATTAATTATATCAGACTTTCAGTACATTTTTGGAATTATGTGTACATCGGTTTAAATATATTTATTTATTTATTACATACATTATACCAAAATCTACTTAAACGTTCTATATCTTTACGGAAAAACGTTTTATAAATAATTTAAAAATAGGTATTTTAAAAGAGTCTCATTTTACACACATTTTTGCGTTCTCTTTGGACGTCACGTGGTACTTGTTACTTTTCTCAGCGCTGGCCAGAATGCACCATTCACCGGCGTTTGTGATTACTAATCAGGCGTGACCTTTGAATTATATTATAGAGGATTCAGACAGAGAATTTCCATTAGCGTGCCACACATGTATAGTTTGTAATAATGTGACTTAAATGATTATACTTTATATTACACAAATGTCTCCAATAAGACATAAATCGTGCTGAGAGTTGAATGCGGCTCAATAGAGGATTCGGTGTTCTGTGCCGTCAAGCGCCCCTTGAGGAAGAAAAATATCTGCTCTACAGTGAACTGTAATTATGAACTAGTTACTAGTTGCTTTTGCCACCGAATGTACTCTACTCATTAAACTACCGGAAGTGAAACCTTAATCTCGAGCCGGATGAAACCGGCCGCAACAGACACATGTCTAGTAACCGTACTTTTACGCAGTCGGCGCGCAGGTATTGCTTCATATTACACATACATGGCATCGCCGCGTGATTTTTTTTCCCAAACCAGTTGGGCGCAAACCACGCCCCCAACGCGAAAACCCCACCCCGCAGCCATGACTCATGTCTCTGGTTCGATTTCATTGGTCAATTATATCACAGCGCTGATTGGCTACACCGCGTTGACACAAAACGAACTCATTTTAATATAATATCCAAAACACAAAAGGGACACGACACAAGTGTAAGAAATGAAACGTTGTGCACACAATTTACAACTTAAATAAAAGGGTGTATAAAATGAATAAAAATAGTGCATAAAACTACATAACATAGGCTGCTATAAAACACGCACACAGAGTAGCTTAACACTGAGAAAACGACACATGTATTGTACAGAACAAAAACCGGCAAACGCAATAAAAAGATTAAACATATATATATATATATTACCTTATTAATTCTTTAGTATAGCAAACAATATGACCTCCTTACCTGCAGTCCTAGCCCAGAATTCAAGTTTAGGTGCATTTGACTTGGCAGCAAAGTACCCCGAAAAGGATTCAAAAGCATGTCTTTATTTGCATTCACGTAATGATTACTAATGATCACAGAGCTGACTGGCCATACAATGCTTTTATAGTCATCAATTAATAGAGAAATAACAAAATGCAATGGACAACAAAAACCTACATGCAATTCCAATGCTATAATAAAAACTTTTGAAAAAATTTTCTGTGCAGTTGCTATTGTTAAAAAGTTTCCAAATATGATTTTAAATATGGCTTCATAACCTGCAGTCCTGATCTAGATTTCATAAATAATACTATGTTTGCATTAACTAATCTACTAATTAACCATTTTTAAACATTCAGGATGAACAAATTAACCCACCCCCCCCCCCCGCCCCCCCCCCACACCCCACACTCCTCTCTCTCCTCTCGTCCTCTCTCTCACTCCTCACACACCACCACACACACACACTCATCTCTCTCTCTCACACACACACCACACTCTTCGCTCTCGTCTCTCTCTCTCTCTCACATACCACTCACACCCTCTCCCTCTCTCTCACCCACACACACACACACTCACACACACACACACACTCACTTCTGCTCCTTACAACACACACACACCACACACACAATACACACTCACTCTCGCTCTTTACACACACCCCACACACCACACACCCACCACACACCACCCCAAACCCAAACCACCCCCATCCCTACAGATATTTGTACCTTTTTCAGCTTTATGTGAGTAATTCATTGCCACAGATTCTGACAATTTGTGGCGAACCCTGACAGCCCTTTTCCCTGTATATCTGCTGTAGTCATGCTCTGAACCAGAACTACATTTTCTGGGGCGTCCAGCTGTCAAACGCCGCCTAGAACCAGTCTTAGCTGTTCTTCGGGCCACTGCTGTTGGCTGACAGCCAATAATAGGACCTGGTCGTCTAGCAGCTCGTCTTAACGCTGCTGCACGTTTTGACACAGACATCCCTTTACCAAAGCAGTAAAATGCAGAGATCATTTGGGTCGGGTTGTGCTGCATCTTTTCAAGCTGCTTGGCCATTGTAGTCATGGCATCACTGTAGTCTGAGTTTTCAGCCATTTCACTGAGCAGTCCCAGCATCCGTCTCACAGGAGACTGAGGTAAAGGTGCTGTTTAAAGAGACAACAATAAAAACAATTAAATAACAACAATCACCCAAGGTACTGATGATACCAGGAAACAAAACTGAGGGTTGTCAATTGAAACTAAATTATGTGACAGAAATGTCTATCCACATAAACAACTGAATACAGCTTCAATCAGTGATGATGGACCCAAACACTGCATTGCATGCATTTAACCATCTGCTAGTCTTTGGTTGTTAGTTGTATGTATGTATGTTTGTTTGTTTGTTTTTTACATCTGTTTACTTTTGATAAGTACTTGTTGATTTTGGTAGCACTTAGCTAAAGGCTAAATTATCATAAAATATAGGCATACTTTTATTCTTAGGGGTCTAAAATGAAGTCCACAGGAAACTAATAGAAAATGGAAAAATACAGAAACATTTCTGAGGGGATTAATCTACAAATCAGTCACAACAGTAAAAAAACACAGTTAAATGCCAAAAAATAAAAAAAAATATATATCAAAATAGACAACCACAGAGACACACATTTATGTACACACATATAAACTGGTGTGACTGTAATAGAACAGATTTGTCAAATAAAATCAATAACTCAATTTAAGGAAATTAACACTTAAAATCAAAACTCCTCACAATTAAAGAAAATAAAGCACACAGAATTGAAAACATCATGAGTATAAAACAGAAATCACACACACAGAGAGAGAGAGAGAAAGGAGAAAATCAAAAAAAAGGCTGAGTTGGGAAGACTGTTTAGCAGTTGAGACATAAGACTCCATTTCAACAAAAAAAATCCAAATTTGAAAAAAGGTTGTATGATTTGAAGGTTTGATATTATCTAAATGTATACCCAAATGAAATGCCTAATACAAGTAATTCTGTCTGAAAACACTGTTCTCAACAACAGGTATCACACAGTCCTGTTTAAATATATGCCTGTACAGTCATCTAGTGGTTATACTACAGTATTGCACTTGATTGCATGTATTTCTTTCTACTAATCTGCCTCCATTCATTGGATTTTAAATACCAATTAGGTACTTTGTTTTAACTTACCTATTTTTAACTTACTGGATTAATTAAAAAAATAGTATAAAATGTGTTTTTTAATAGTTTTATTTTTTTCAGAAATATATGGTGTATAATTTAATACAGAATATTGTTTAGTAGCAGGAGATCCCCTCAAAATACAAAATATGAAAGAAAAAGCCATTATTAAAACTATAGTATAAATATACTATAGTTATAATAATGTCTTTTTCTTTAATTAAAAAACTAAAACTAAAAAGCTTGCACTAAAGACCAAAAAAGTTAAAGCAAGAATACCAAATGGCAGACTATGCCAACGTGTGTGCAAAGTAAAAAAAAAAAAAAATCAAAGGATCTGTCATCATTACTCACCTTAATGTTGTTTCCAAACTTACCTAGCAGGGAAAAGTATAACTGGAAGTCCGATGGCTACCACAACTGTTTTGATTACCAACCATAAATCCATTTAGGGTGAACTATCCCTTTAAGGACCCCAAAATGCCCCGAAACATTGGAAAAAAATTAGAAAAAGGTGCTTGGGCCCAAATAAACATCTAGACAGAATTTTCAATGTAACTCTAAGCTTCATGGACTCACCTCCCTCTGAGTTACCCTGTACACAGGGTTGGTTGGAGTATGAGTCCTCTTGCATAGGTGATAGTTTGGTGCAATTGTGCAGAGCTGGTGGAAGACAGGTCCAGCTGATGTGACTCTACAATTCATAAGATACAGATAGACAAATTGAAATGTTACAATAGTGTTTCTGTTCAATATGCCACCATTAGAAAGAAAAGGAAAAAAAGAATACATAAAACAACAGCACCATCCCTCCCTTTATACTGACCATCATCTTGAGCACTGAGATAATGCTGATGATCAGTAGTGCAGGTTTCTTGCCTTGGAGGCATGTCTAAAACAAATGTATACTAATGTTGCACTGCTGTACTAGTTGTTTTGTTAAGAATTAAGCATGTATGATGAAGTTTCTATGTCCCACTTGAACTTTCTTACCTGGAGCTAATGTGCTTGGCGTTGGCATATTTTGCCGTAAAGGGTTTAGAAAGTCAAGAGAAACTGAGGCTGTGAAGATGATGAACAGAACAAGTAATTAATAGAATTAGTTAATAGTTAAAATATCTAAAGAAGACAGTATTTAAAAACAGCATCAGTCAGTGTGTGTGACAACCTATGCTACAAAGAAATAATTACCTTTTGTTATTTTCAGCAGCTCAGCCCTCATTTCAGCTGTTGTGGGGAGAAAGTTGATGGAGGTGATGTAATTTTGCACTACTGCTGCCTGGTGTTTGCATGGTGTCCCACTATGGCCAGCTGGACAAGTGCAGAGCTCCAACTCCATGTCCACTGTATAGGTGTGCCCTGATGTGGACGATCTCACCTGAAATTTCTTTTCTCCAACCTAACAGTGACATAAAGACAAAAAATACAGACATACTGGATGTTTCTCAATTATAGGAATGCACAGAACGGACTTGGAAGGACACTAGGACACAGAACACATCTTTGTGAGAATCGAGATGCACAGTGAACTTGTTGCTCAACTAACCATCCCAGCAGTAAAGAGCATTAATTAACCAACAATTTTTTTAATGATTCATAATTAAAAATGACATTTTACCTGAGAAATATCAGATGCTTTTATATTACTTTGTGTAGCAAGTAATCTTGACCGGTGGAATGCCTCCCAATGGCCAAGTGCAACGTCTGTCACACGTGCTTTATAGTACATCTCTAGTCGGGTGATGAAAAGGTTGAATAATTGAGGCAGGTTGAATGCTTTTGTCCTTTGAAGTATTTTGTCTTTCAAGACACGCATTGCAGCCTCCACATAGTTATTTGTTTGGTTGCCACGTGTTGGCAAGTCCCTCCTATAGCTGTAAAGACTCTGTAGATAGGTCAGGAACTTCCTTTATCTGTAATGAGTAACAAAAGAAACTGTAAAGAATAAATACAATACAATAAAACCCTCAGAATAGGCCTCGGGAGAGTAAACGCATCAGAAGTACTACTAAATATTTAAGCTACCTCTACCTGTCTACTATTTTCTCTACCTGGTGTTCAAAGGGTTGTCAAGGGCTTGCTGGTAGAGTAATTCAACTGTACTCATCTCCCTGGCATAAAGCATGTCTTTTACTATGCTGAACAGTGTCTGCCTGTCCTTCATCTCAACTTCGTGTTCTTTGTTCCACAACCACCTCCACACAGCTTGCAGAAGATGAAATATGCAGAGCAGTTGTGCGGCTTCAGGAAAGACCTGTGCTATAGCTCCCTTCTCTGCCTTTGAGTCATCTGTCAAAAACACACGAGGGCCTGCCTCACCTCGCCCTCCAAAGGCAGCATTTTTCAATAAGGACTTCAGCAGCTCCAATCCCTCACTAATTGTCTTCTCATCTTCTGACTGGGTTATCACTATCCCAAGAGGAAGACCACCTGCACAGGTGTGTGTGAGGAGGAGAAACACCCTGCAGTTCTCCCGGTCCATGTTACCAGATGAATCCATAAAACACATTTCTCCACTATTGGAGAGACTGTGTGTTTGTTTCATCAACGGGGAACAAATGGCTACAAGTGGTGTTCCTGCTGAAGATATTTTAAGTTTGGCGCAGGTGTCATTACAGGCTGCATTGTAGGATTCTACCTGCCTTTCCAAAGCCGCTATCATTCCCTCCCCACTTTGCTCTCCAAACTCCTGCTTATTCACCTTCTGATACAGTCTGCAAATGAAATTGATTGTCTTGACTACAAAAGTCTGTCAAAGCAACTGATTTGTACCAAGTAAAATTTTACATACCTGTAGCAAAACTGAAGATCTGGGCAAATGGCACGGTTGGCTGAGACATATACATATTTGTTGCCATGCTCAGCCAACAGGTCACTTTTAAGTACAGCCAGAGCTGAGGTTGGGCTGTGCCCAACCTCAAACAACTGAGTCAGGGTTTCAATTACCTTGACCCCTACATCCTTGTGCCTCAGTGCCTCCGCAACAAAGATGTTATGATTATGTACATTGTACAAACGGACAGAAGTTGGGTAAGTGGGTATATGGGGATCATTGCTCCTGAAAAATAAAAACAAATCACACAAAAAGCAGGCAAAAGCACTTATTTTATCCCATCTTGACATTTCTAACTCACCTACTAGTTCCTCCCCTTTTGTCTGTAGTCTTCACCAGAGTGCAAATCAGTTTTGCCTCACAGCATGTATTTTTTGACAGCCGTCTTTGATTAGCCGTGTCTGATCGGACATAAACATTGTGCTGGCACCTATAATGAGCCTAAAGATAGACAGAATATACCTGTTTAAATATGTACAGAAGTGTGCACAAATCATAGACATGTTAAATTTTTTATTTAGTTATTTATATATTTTGCATTAGTCCAAACTTACATTTTGACATTGTAATTGGTAATTATTATTATTATTATTATTAGGTCCCGAGCACCGGTGGTGCGAGGACCCTCTTGTATCTGCCCTTTATTATTAGTATTATTATTATTATTATTATTATTATTATTATTATTAGTTATTTTATTATTATTTTTTTTTTTTTTTTTTTTTTTTTTTTTTTTGCTTCCTTCTCTAAGATCAATCGCATTTTTGAGGGCCTAAACATGCTCAAAAAGTCATGAAACTTTGCACACGCCTCAGAAGTGGCGAAAATTTACATCTGATATGGGTTTCAGAAGTGGGTGTGGCAAAATGGCTCGACAGCGCCACCTATTCACTTTCAACGGAGTGCGCCTCGAGCTATGTTTCACGTACATGTACGAAAATCGGTACACACATGTAACACACCAATACCTACAAAAAAGTCTCCTGCCACGAAATCCGAATCCCAACAGACGTCGGTTATGTTTTTTATTTTCTCAGGCAATTTGTGTCATAATTTGCCATTTTCACGCTTTGGATTTTGACGAACTCCTCCTAGAGATTAATTCAGATGAACACTAAAGTTGTTCAGTATAATCTAAAGGCTTTTGTGATGTTAAATTGCGAAGATCTTGAGTTTTCGTCGAAGGGCGTGTCCGTGGCGGCCTGGCAAATTTCGATGCTTCGCCATGAAAAAGGAAGTTGCTATAACTCAGACATGCAATGTCCAATCTGCTCCAAACTTCATATGTTTGATAATAGTCCTGACCTGAACAGATCAGCATGCCCATATTCAGTTATAGTCATAGCGCCACCTGCTGGCAACAGGAAGTGACATGTTTTACGCTGTAACGAACTCCTCCGAGAAATTTGATGTCAACTAAATTTTTTTTTGGTCAGTCTAATCTAAAGGCCTTTGTGATGTTAAATTGTGAAGATCTTGAGTTTTCGTTAAAGGATGTGTTCATGGCGCCGTGACAAATTTCGATGTCTCGCCACGGGCATAAAAGCTTTTGTAACTCAGGCATAAAATGTCCAATCTTCCCCAAACTTCACATGTTTGATAAGAGTCCTGGCCTGAACACGTCTAAAAGCCAATATTTAATCGGGTGTGGCAAAATGGCTCGATAGCGCCATCTACAAATTTTCAAAGGAGTGCGCATCGAGCTACGTTTCACGTACATGTACGAAAATCGGAACACATATGTAACACACCAATACCTACAAAAAAGTATATCGGAGCAAAATCCGAAAGCCAACAGGAAGTCGGTTATTTTTAATTTTCTCTGCAAATTGTGTGTAATTTTTGCCATTTTCAGACGTTGTATTTTAACGAACTCCTCCTAGAGATTAATTCAGATGAACACCAAAGTTGTTCAGTATAATCTAAAGGCCTTTGTGATGTTAAATTGCGAAGATCTTGAGTTTTCGTTAAAGGACGTGTCCATGGCGCTGTGACAAATTTCGATGTTTCGCCATGAAAGAGTAAGTTGCT
>JADLZN010002179.1:0-146263 GCA_018155175.1 Sinocyclocheilus anophthalmus | reverse complement strand
ACTCAAGGTGTGAGCGAAGAGTGAAAACTCGTTCTGTATCTCCACACGTTCTGCTTGAGTATGCAAAATGTGACGCACCTGGAGTTTGACAAGAACAAGAAAACTCTATAACTACAGCTAGACTAACTGACTGAAACAGCATTACATACAACAGCATGCTATCAGAGACTGTAGAGTCAATGTTATGAAGTCAAATATTGACAAGACATAAAATAAATGTATTATACAACATTTTATTTGAGT
Organism: Sinocyclocheilus anophthalmus; assembly: GCA_018155175.1. NCBI lineage: Eukaryota > Metazoa > Chordata > Actinopteri > Cypriniformes > Cyprinidae > Sinocyclocheilus > Sinocyclocheilus anophthalmus. The sequence goes on along the minus strand of JADLZN010002179.1, from coordinate 146,020 downwards.
TGTGTTAACCTGAGACATTTAATGTGGTTGCTAAGGCATTTTGGGTGGTTGACAAAATGTTCTAGTTAGTTGTTAGGTGGTAACTAAGGGGTTCTTGGTGGTTGTTAGGTGGTTGTTAAGGTATTTTAACTTGTTAGGTGGTTGTTAAGTTTTTAAGTGTTTGGTTAGGAGTACTGAGGGGTTTGGGTAGGTTGCTCAGGTGACTGCTAAGATGTGTTTTTGGTGGTTCAAGGTGGTTTGCTAAGGTGTTTGGGGTGAGGTTTGGTGTTTGCTAATTGGTGTTTGTGTGGAAACATAAAAAACACAGTATATTACATTCAATAAATAAAATTTTATTGAGTCATGTTACCCTACCTACATGGCAGTTGCTAAGTGTTTTGGGTGATCGTTAAGGGTATTTAAAGTGGTTTTAGATGGGTTTGCTGAGTACGTTGGTTAAGTAGTTAAGCGTCGCTAAGGGGATTAGGTGGTCGATAGTGGTGATGAGATGTTCTGGGTGGTTGCTAGGTGTTTGGGGTGGTTGTTATGAAATTGCTAAGGTGTTTGGATGGTTGCTAAATGGTTGCTAAGATGTTTTGGGTGTTTGCAAGGTGGTTTCTGCAAGGTGGTTGTTATTGGATGGTTGTTAAATGGCTGCTGAGATGTTTTGGGTGGTCGTTTGATGGTTGCTAAGGTGTATTGATTTCTTGTTAGGTGGTTGCTAAGGTGTTCTGGGTGGCTGCAAGGTCATTGCTAAGGTGTTCTGGGTGGTTGTTAGGTGTGTTAAATTGTTTTGGGTGTTTGCTAGGTAGGTACTAAGGTATTTGCTAGGTGGTTGTTAAGTAGTTGCTAAGGGTTTTTTATGGGTGTTGTCAAGGTGTTTTGAGTGGTTGCAAGGTGGTTTCTAAAATGTTATGGGTGGTTGTTGGGTAGTTGCTATGTGGTTATTAAGGTATTTGGGGTGGTTGTTAGGTAGCTGCTAAGGTGTTTGGATGGTTGCTAAGATGTTTTGGGGTGTTTGCAGGAGCGGTTGTGTTTCTATGTGGTTGCTTGGTGATTAATAGCTGTTGGTGGTCAATTTTGTTTCCAAAAATTTTTTTTTTTACATTTCACCAATTTTTAAAAAATTAGTTTCTATTGCTAAATTAGTATAGTAGTTATTAAATATACTAAATAAATATTGCCAAAATATCCTTGATTTTGTTTTAGATTGCTATTAATATTGATAAATATCTGTATTAGCCACCCCCCCCCTCTCTGGATTCTAGGGAAAACATACAAGCTGTAACGGGGCTGACGAGACGTGAGACGTGTGGATCCATCTGCAAGCTTTATTCAAGAGACGTGGTAAACAGGCAGGGTCGAACAATGGCAAACAGGTATTTGGCGGAATAGTACAAGAATAGTCCTAGGGCTAGCGTAAGTCAACGATCGGCAGACAGAATCACAGGGCGAGACGAGAGGGAAACCAGGAAAACAGGCAAAGATCAGAAACCGCAAAAAAACAGGCAAGGCAAAACAAGGAAAACACAGAGACTCGGAAAGGGGTACAGGCTAAACAATACTCAGCAGAGAAAGGTGGTTAGAGTGGGTGTTATATAAGCTGTGTCTCATTTAGAAGGCTGCGCCCTCCGGAGGTCGAATCCTCTGGAGGTCGCATCCTCTGTAGGATGCATATACGAAGTGTCCTCAACCTAGAATTAAACGAGACGGCCTTCATTGGGACAGGCGGAAAAAGGAAACCGGAAGTATCGTGTTGCTATGCCAACACATTTAGAGCATCGTTGCGCTCTCACACTACTTAAATGAAGGAAAATTATTTCTAAATTTGGAAAGTAATTTGAAAAAAAAAAATGCTTTTACTTGTTTTATTTTGTTCAATGTTTGAGGAGCTGCAGCGTATGTACAGCAGACATCTGTTAGAGAAAAAAAGGAGGAGGATATTAAAAACAAAGTTTATCCGTTTTGACCGAGGCGAATTAAGGTAAGTTGTAAACACCACATCTGCGCTTGTGTGTACGTTACATCTGCCGGCGCCGGCCTTTTTCAAATTAACAACGGTTGTTCACGGCGTGTGTTGTGTGTTCACGGCGACGCAAAGAATTGTGGGTTATTTGTAGCAGCGAAGGATACACCTCATGCATCCTCCGAATTCCTGTGAAAGAAGGTCGCATTCGAAGGTCGCATTCGGAGTGTCCTACTTGCTTTTCTGAAATGAGACAGCCTCAATGACGTATGCAGCCTTCGAATTCGACCTCCGGAGGGACGCACAGCCCCTTCTAAATGAGACACAGCTATAGTGAGTGAGGTGATTAGAAACAGCTGTGTGAAATGAGTGCAAATCAGTGCAGTGTGCAAATCTTGCAAGGAATGATGGGATATGTAGTCCAGGGTGCTATGCAACAGTTTGTGTTGTACGAGAGTCAATGAAATGGAAAGGGTGAACTCTGGTGGTGAATAAACGGAAGTCCATAGACCGAATTCGTGACACAGCCACTGCCAGAATGGCGCACACTCGTCATTTTAATACTCCGTGTTTAGGTTTGACTCACACATAAGGTACTGTAATAGTCACACTTGCCTAACCAAAAATAACACACACCTAAACAACTAAACTGGCAATACATCATGATATCAAAGACCATAGAGCGAAATGTCAAAGACAAGAAGCTGATGATACTGTGAGAAATAATACAGACAAGACATAAAATGTCACATTACACAACAGAAGAAAATGAGAAAACAGAAAAATCTACAACTGAGTCATTGCATGAGTTTGTCATCAGTCATAGTTCTTCTGCTTCAAACTGACTCACCATCATTGTGTTTCATGTGAATCACTGAAGCGTTGAGATGGAAATGTGATTGTGAATGGTGTCGCATTCAAAGCAAACACTCATGAAGTGGCTTTCACAACTCATTTACTCATTTACAGCATATTCAGCAAGAAAAAACATGTAGTTCAGGACTGGATTTTCACCAGGATGTGGAGATTGAGCATGTTTGTGTTTCAATACTACCATTATTTGATGTTATTATGGTTATATTTATCACTTTACTGTTAACCGGCATTAGATTACTGTTGCTAAGGCTAACAAGTTCTTTTCTGGGTGGTTGTTAGGTGCTTACTAAGGTGTCTGGGTGGTTGTTAAGGTGTTCTGGGTGATAAGGTGTTTTGTGTGGTTCATAGGTGTTCTGGGTGGTTGTTAGATTTTTGTTAAGGTGTTTAGGTGGTTGTTAGGTTTTGATTAGTTGTTTAAGGTGTTTTGTTGGTTGTTAAGATGTTTAGGTGGTTTTTAGGTTTTGGGTGGTTGTTTTGTTGTTTTGGGTGGTGGTTAAGGTGTTTAGTTGGTTGTTAAGGTGTTTAGGTGGTTTTTAGGTTGCGGGTGGTTGTTAAGGTGTTTTGTCGGTTGTTAAGTTGTTTTGGGTGGTTGTTACTAGTTGGTTATTAAGGTGTTCTAGGTAGTTGTTAAGGTGTTTTGGGTGGTTGTTAAGGTGTTTTGTTGGTTGTTAAGGTGTTTTGGGTGGTTGTTAAGGTGTTTTGTTGGTGTTAAGGTGTTTTTGGGGGTTGTAGTTGGTATTAAGGTTTATGGGTAGTTGCTAAGGTGTTCTGTGTGGTTGCTAGGGTGTTCTAGGTGGTCAGTATGGTGTTCTGAGTGGTTGCTAGTGTGTTACTAGGGTGTTCTGGGTGGTTGTTAAGGTGTTCTGGGTGATAAGGTGTTTTGTGTGGTTCATAGGTGTTCTGGGTGGTTGTTAGATTTTTGTTAAGGTGTTTAGGTGGTTGTTAGGTTTTGATTAGTTGTTTAAGGTGTTTTGTTGGTTGTTAAGATGTTTAGGTGGTTTTTAGGTTTTGGGTGGTTGTTTTGTTGTTTTGGGTGGTGGTTAAGGTGTTTAGTTGGTTGTTAAGGTGTTTAGGTGGTTTTTAGGTTGCGGGTGGTTGTTAAGGTGTTTTGTCGGTTGTTAAGTTGTTTTGGGTGGTTGTTACTAGTTGGTTATTAAGGTGTTCTGGGTAGTTGTTAATGTGTTTTGGGTGGTTGTTAAGGTGTTTTGTTGGTTGTTAAGGTGTTTTGGGTGGTTGTTAAGGTGTTTTGTTGGTTGTTAAGGTGTTTTGTTGGTTGTTAAGGTGTTTTGTTGGTTGTTAAGGTGTTTTGTTGGTTGTTAAGGTGTTTTGTTGGTTGTTAAGGTGTTTTGTTGGTTGTTAAGGTGTTTTGGGGGGTTGTTTACGGTGTTTTGGGGGTTGTTAGTTGGTTATTAAGGTGTTCTGGGTAGTTGTTAAGGTGTTTTGGGTGGTTGTTAAGGTGTTTTGTTGGTTGTTAAGGTGTTTTGGGGGTTGTTAGTTGGTTATTAAGGTGTTCCGGGTAGTTGTTAAGGTGTTTTGGGTGGTTGTTAAGGTGTTGTGTGGTGTTAAGGTGTTTGGGGTGGTTGTTAAGGTTTGTTGTGGTTGTTAAGGTGTTTTGGGGTTGGTTAGTGGTTATCTAATGTGTTTTGGGTGGTTGTTAAGGTGTTTGGGTGGTTGTTAGGTTTTGGGTGGTTGTTAAGGTGTTTGGGTTGTTGTCAGGTTTTGGGAGCTTTCTAAGGTGTTTGGGTAGTTGTTATTTGGTGATTAAGGTGTTCTTGTTGGTTGTTAGATTTAGGTCGTTGGGAAGGTGTTAAGTGGTTGCTAGGTTTAGGGTATTTGCTTTTGGGTGTTTTGGGTGGTCGTAGGTGTTTTAGGTGGTTTTTTAGGTTTTCTTCCTTGGGGTTGTTAGAGTGTTCTGGGTAGTGTTAAGGTGTTCTGGGGGTTGTTAAGGTGGTTTGCGGTGATAAGGTGATTTTTGTGTGGTTAATAGGTGTTCTGGCGTGGTTATTAGATTTGGGAAGGGGTTTAGGTGGTTGAGGTTTTGATTAAGTTGTTTTAAGGTGTTTAGTTGGTTGTTAAGGTGTTTAGGTGGTTTTTAGGTTGCGGGTGGTTGTTTTGGTGTTTTGGGTGGTGGTTAAGGTGTTTAGTTGGTTGTTAAGGTGTTTAGGTGGTTTTTAGGTTGCGGGTGGTTGTTAAGGTGTTTTGTCGGTTGTTAAGTTGTTTTGGGTGGTTGTAAGGTGTTTAGGTGGGTTGTTGGTTTGGGTGGTTGTTAATGGTATTTTAGGTGGTTGTTCAGGTTTTGGGGTGTTTCAGAGTGATCAAGGTTTGATTCACACAGACAAAATATATTTATGCCATAATGTTGCACTAAAGAATAACTCACAGTCTGACGGGAACATAAGCAGATCATTGTGGATCCTGTCAACTGTAATGCTGGTACAAAGAGGGCCAGTGCTGTTCCCCTTCTGGGAGGAGCCGCATTAAATGCTAACAGTCCAGCACGGTCTCAAACGCTGGCACCCAAATGTGAACTTGTTGTGACAGCAGCTCGACCGACACTCATTGCATCATTTGCCGTGGATAAAAATGCCCACTTTTTTATTCTTATTATATTCTGTTTTATTTCTCTCCTCCCTTCATAATGAGCCCAGGCTCTTTTTAGGAATGGAGATATGTAAATGGAGCAGTTGTAGTTGGTGGGACAATCCTTTTGTTTGCTTTCGTGTGGGATCCAGGCAGCTTGTTAGAGGAAGGCTTTCACAGTTTCCCAGCCGCGTGATCTGGCAGCGAGTGCGGTGACGGCTGTGGCACTCCGGAGAGGTGTGGAAAACACAGAAATAACATCCAGCTCACAGCAACTCCCAGACCGCCACTCACCGGCACAATAATGCGCCCCTTTGCTTTCCAACTATTGCAGAAGTCTTTTGGTAATTAATTTCTGCCGGCAGAGGCCTGCACGCCTCATTGAGGGCGGATTTGGCCTTGTGTGTCTTCTATGAGTCTGTATTTGCTTAATTATGTTATAAGAGGGCAGAATGCCATGACTGAACGCTTCTCATCCATTAGACTGAACGAGAGCTCAGAAACCTCTGCTGTAAATGAGTTTCATAGGAGATGAACTGAAGAAGTGCCAGTCATGTCATCTCACAGAAATAATCATCTATATCTATATATATATCTATCTATCTATCTATCTTTTTTTCTGTCTGTCTGTCTGTCTGTCTGGTTGGTTCTGCAGGTTCTGTCCTCATTTTTGGCTCTTTGCATTTTAGGCCTGAAATCAAGAGAAACTCTCAGTTTTTGAGGAATGATTTGCTGTCTGATGGGAATTGACTCTATAAAAAGATTAGGAGGAAAACCCCCTTTAAAGCACAGATGACAATAAAAACTCCCACAGATGGGAATCAACAGGATGACGGGGCATTTTTCTCGTCCAGCTCAAAGGTTCAAAGCAAGCGATTCTACTCAAGCTGCTGTTGCTTTCAGCCGCAATAAAACCGCAGAGACAGATTCTGTTACAGATGGGAAAAACACTGAAAATATGGCTTTCCTCTTCAGCATCCACAAATGCAACGAGAGGTCACTTCAATTTGTCCTCTTCTCCATCTCCTTTTATTTCAATGTCTGTCTGAGAGACCGCGTGAGGCATTGAATATCGACACACGGTATTTGGCTGCCAAAAGGTGTCAATGTTTTTACTGTGGATTGGATTTAATCTGAATATATTTGCATAATTTAAAGGGAAAACTGTAAAAGAAAAGCAAATTCACTTGAATGTAGTCTATCCTTTTAAATCCTATCAGGCTTAAATGCCTGATGAAAGTCACATGATTGAAACATTATCTCAACAAATATTGGAATTAAATAAAATGCTTTTTTTCCCTTTTTAATAATATTTGCATTTGATTTGCTTGGGAAAAAATAGGTAAATTTTAAGATAGTCATGACAACATGTACACATTTAATGTGATGATCTCTGCATGTTCAGTAAAAATATTTTATAATAGAAATAGTTAATCATTTTATTTGTAACTTTGCACATTTGTTAGTTTATTTTTTATTTTACATTTCTATTTACAATGTGAAACTGAGGAGAGCTGATTTTATACATCCACTAAAATCGTCAAAACATCAGTTGATTAAAAGAAATTATGAAAATTAGACAAATTATGAACATTTAAAATAGTGAAGAAATATATTTATAAATATTTTTTTGCAGTGCAATGACATTCATACATTTTAAGTGTGACTTCAGTGTCAGAGTGCATTTGATAAAAAGGTTAAAGTTGTACAATCAAATGTATCTGTCTATCCAAACAAAGACATTTAGTCACATTTAGGGTTTAATTGAACACAGTCCAGTGCAGTTTGAATGATCCTTTCGTTTTTTCAGAACAAAAACCTGATCAGTTCAACATTTGTCAGCTTTCCGATGACCCAGACAGTGTCCAGCATGTTCAGGCCTCCTCTGTTGTACAGGTGCATGAGGAGACCGAACTAATCGCCTCTCAGACTTCTGACAGCAGGTTGTTCAAACTAAAGCTTTGAGAAATGAAGCAAGACCGGAGCGTTTGTTTGGCGTAATAAGCCCACCTCAGAGAGGACAGGCTCCTCTGCCTCATTAAACACAGACAAGAGCCTGGCACATCTTCTCTTATGTAAAACTCTCCATGTCGAGGCAAAAGATAAACGCAAACGCTGTATCAATCTCCTCTGTGGGCGTTAAGCCTGAGAAATATGGGATTTTGTGTAATTGGCCCTGACTGGCCATGACACTTTCACCCCAAACCAACTCAAATAACAGCATGCAGGAGGAGAAAGAAGAAAAAATCTCCCAATTTACATATTTGTAATGCAATAGCGTGACTTTATGCTCTAAAAATATACCAGAATTATTATTTTTAACCACAATTTTGTTGTTTAATAAGAACACACTATAAAAAATACAAAATGATATAGTGAACTGGAGCTTTTAGACCCATAATAAAAAAGTAATAAATAATAATAAAACATAATATACCTAGAAACTTGTGTAAAAAGTCAGTTTAGCCAAAAACAATAACATAATTAAGTCAAATAAACGATTAAATGAAATTGAAAATTAATCATAAACTCATATAATTAAGAACTAATAAATCTAATAAATATATATATATAGATATTACTCAAATTAGAACACAAACTGTTTGAAGAAGACACCGAAAGAACAGAAAACTTGAATCGGACTTTTATTTTGATACTGTCACATATACTTCACATCATTTCTGTACCGTACTAAATACACTTATAGAGTAACTACCTCAAACTACTTGAAAAACAAATCTTCTGTTTGGAGATCACTAAAAGCGCGATTGATCTGTATTTATTTTGTGGACTTTTATTGCGTTGTTTTCAGCTGGTGGTCGCTTCCTTCACATCATTCCTGTCTTTCATATTGACACATATTTACAGAGCCGCACAGTAAAGCTCACTGTTTATTAAATATGCAATCATATGCATAATAAAGCATGATGAGCATGGCCTCCACATCAGGCGAGAAGACTTCAGGACCCAAAAAGAAAGCGAGAAGAAGACAGATTATTGTCCAATATCGTGATGCGAGTGATGAATAACTTAAGAAAACAGGTAAATATCATCAGGCATCTGACATATGCATCATAAAGTATGAAGCTCCTTACATATGCACGACACGATCTGATACAGTCATTATATAATATGAGATCTATATGCTTCATATGGTCTGATATCTGACATATCCATAATAAACTATTGTGTATATATATTTACATTAGTGCTGTCAAAATATTTTTATTTGACTTTTTAATATCTATTTCTTTTTTCTATTTTAGTTCTATTAATCACAAGATACAGGAACTATATATTTCTGTGGGTTACTCTTGCTAATAATATAAATCTGATGTTATATCTAACATATCTGATGAATCCGTTATATAATATGAGATATCTAACATAATATGAGATCTGACATATGCATCACATAATCTAGCTGACATATGCATCATAAAATATGTGATATCTGACATATGCATCATATACTTGATATCTTTAGATTCAAATGTACCACAGTAATGTCTTACAATAAACTCAAAACAGATAACAGATCAATTTGTTTGCTATATTTATTTTTAAACAATTTAAACACTTTTTACTATTTTTATTAAAACAATGTGTTTTATTATTTTTTATTATTTGGTATCAATTTTCTTTTTTAATTTTCTATTTATTATATTTATTTGTAAGTCTCCTTGTTCTATTTTAATTATATTAATCACAAGAAAATTCTATATTTCTGTTGGTTGTTATTGCTGATATTATAAATCTGATATTATATCTATCATGTCTGATATGTTCATATAATATGAGATATCTAACATGACATAATATGAGATGTGACATATGCATCACCTAATCTGAGTTAGATGACATATGCATAATAAAATAAGTGATATCCTGACATTATGCATCATATAGTTTATGATATCTTTCCATTCCAATTTACTAAAAGGTAAATCTCTTACCAATACACTAAAAATGATAGCAGAGAAATTTATATTTTAGTTGTAAAACATTTTAAACAACTTTTACTATTTTTCATATTTATATTTTAATATACGATATATATATTTTTTTTTTGATATTAAATATTACAAAAAATTTTTACAATGACTTTTTTAAACTTCCGCTACAAACTCAAATTTGACAGCTTTCAGGTGAATCCGTTATGATTTTCCGTTAAATGCTAACAGGCAGAAAGAGTGTTGTGATTGGTTGTTTTGTAAGGCATCAGCACAGTGCCGAGTGTCCGGAACTGTCCCTGATCTGAATGTGGCTCTTATGATTTCATCCACATCACTGCACATACGTCCTACCAGATGACGAGCTGCTCCATCTGGACGTGCAACAGGTGATTCCCTGCTCCCAGCTGACACGCGACGGTCCGAGCCGAAGATCATGGCACCCGGGCCAACCTGACGACTGGAGACTGAACGTGTTGATAGGAATGAAGGCATGCGTATGGTGTTGTTGGGCAGATATATGAGCGGCAGTGCGGTGCGGTGTCTGAAGTACGGCGCATTACATCGTAGGCTTCTTGGGGAAGGTTTCGATTCCCCCTCGTATCCAAAAACGTCCTCGATACGACCCGTTCAGCCGACTGCTGACCCGACCACCAAAAGCGAGTCCGAAAATGGTCATCTGGAGTTTATGACAAACAGTTTTTATTTAACCTTTAATAATAGTGAAGATTTCTTCTTTTTATTGATTTAAATTTTTTTTTTTAGTTTTTTTTATTTATTATAATATTTTTCATTTGATTCAAATGTTAATTTGTATTTTTATCAATAAAATTATATAAAAATTATAATTTTATAAAAAATAATAAAACAATTACAAAATTGATAATAATATTTTCAAAGATCATATACATTTTTTATTACATATATATTTATTTTCTTTATAGGTTTGTTTAATTGTATAATGTAATTGGATATATATACAGTGGGGATAAAAAGTATTTAGTCAGCCACCAATTTGTGCAAGTTCTCCCTCCCACTTAAAAAAGATGAGAGAGGCCTGTAATATTCAACATAGGTATACCTCAACTATGAAAGACAAAATGAGAAAAAAAATCCAGAAAATCACATTTAGGATTTTTAAAGAATTTATTTGCAAATTATGGTGTAAAATAAGTATTTGGTCAGTAACAAAATTTAATCTTAATACTTTGTTATATACCCTTTGTTGCAATGACAGAGGTCAAACGTTTTCTGTAAGTCTTCACAAGGTTTTCCCACACTGTTGCTGGTATTTTGGCCCATTCCTCCATGGAGATCTCCTCTAGAGCAGTAATGTTTAGGGGCTGTCGCTGGGCAACACAGATTCTCAACTCCCTCCAAAGATTTTCTATGAAGTTGAGATCTGGAGACTGGCTAGGCCAATCCAGGACCTTGAAATGCTTCTTACGAAAACACTCCTTCGTTGCCCGGGCGGTGTGATTGGGATCATTGTCATGCTGAAAGACACAGCCACATTTCATCTTCAATGCCCTCGCTGATGGAAGGAGGTTTTCACTCAAAAATCTCACGATACATGGCCCCATTCATTCTTTCGTTTACACGGATCAGTGGTCCTGGTCCCTTTGCAGAAAACAGCCCCAAAGCATGATGTTTCAACCCCCATGCTTCACAGTAGGTATGGTTTTTTCTTTGGATGCAACTCTGCATTCTTTCTCCTCCAAACACGACAGTTGAGTTTTTACCAAAAAGTTCTATTTTGGTCTCATCTGACCACATGACCTTCTCCCATGCATCCTCTGGATCATCCAGATGGTCTTTGGCCAACTTCAGACGGGCCTGGACATGTACTGGCTTAAGCAGGGGGACACGTCTGTCACTGCAGGATTTGAGTCCCTGGCGGCGCAGTGTGTTACTGATGGTAGCCTTGTTACTTTGGTCCCAGCTCTCTGCAGTTCATTCACTAGGTCCCCCCGTGTGGTTCTGGAATTTTTGCTCACAGTTCTTGTGATCATTTTGACCCACGGGGTGAGATCTTGCGTGGAGCCTCATATCGAGGGAGATTATCAGTGGTCTTGTATGTCTTCCGTTTTCAAATAATTGCTCCCACAGTTGATTTCTTCACACCAAGGTGCTTACCTATTGCAGATTCAGTCTTCCCATCCTGGTGCAGGTCTACAATTTTGTTTATGGTGTTCTTTGACAGCTCTTTGGTCTTGGTCATGGTGGTGTTTGGAGTGTGACTGTTTGTGGTTGTGGACGGGTGTCTTTTATACTGATAAAGAGTTCAAACAGATGCCATTAATACAGGGAACCAGTGGAGGACAGAGGAGCCTCTTAAAGAAGAAGTTACAGGTCTGTGAGAGCCAGAAATCTTGCTTGTTTTTAGGTGACCAAATACTTATTTTACCGCGGAATTTACAATTACTTCTTTAAAAATCCTACAATGTGATTTTCTGGATTTTTTTTCCTCATTTTTTCTCTCATAGTTGAGGTATACCTATGATGAAAATTACAGGCCTCTCTCATCTTTTAAGTGGGAGAACTTGCACAATTGGTGGCTGACTAAATACTTTTTGGCCCCACTGTATACACACACCCGGCAAAGTTTGGGATCAGATTTTTAATTTTTTTAAAGAAGTCTCTTATGCTTACTAAGGCTGCATTTTATTTGATCAAAAATACAGGAAAAAACTGTAATAATTGTGAAATATTATTTTGATGTAAAGAACATTTCTATTGGGGGGGGGGGGGGTTAATATACATTAAAATAACTTATTGCGGTGATGTTAAAGCTGTATTTCAGCTCAATTTACTCCAGTCTTCAGAGTCACATGATCCCTTCCGAATCCTATCTAATATGGCTGATTTATTATCACTGCTTTAAACATCTCTTACTAATATTTTTTTTGAGCCTGTGATACTTTTTTTCAGGATTCTTTGATGAGAAAAGTTCAAAAGAACAGCATTTACTTGAAATAGAAACTTTTGTTACATTATACACTAGAGTTCAGTCGTCAAAAAAAATTGTTTTCTTTTTTTGAAAGAAATTAAAACGTTTATTCAGCAAGCATGTGTTAAATTGTTAAGAAGTGATAGCAAAGATTTACATTGTTAGAAAAGATTTATATTTTGAATAAATGCTGTTCTTTTTAACTTTTTATTCATCAAAGAATCCTGAAAAAAGTATTGCGGTTTCCAAAAGAATATTTGGCAGCACAACTGTTTCCAACATTGATAATTCTAATAATAAATCAGCATATTAGAATGATTTCTGAAGGATCATGTGACTCTGAAGACTGGAGTAATGGCGGCTGAAAATAGGCTATATTTGCCATCACAGGAGTAAATTACATTTAAAATATATTAAAATAGAAACCATTATTTAATATTTTAATAACATTTTGCAAGATTACTGTTTTTTTTTTTCTGTATTTTTGATCAAATATATTCAGCCTTGATGAGCAGAAGAGACTTTCTTTTAAAAACTTTACAATCCTTACTGATCCCAAAGGTTTGAACGGCAGTATATGTATAAAACAAATAAAATCATAAAAAGTCATAAAAATTGCAAAAACTCTTTACTGAGTATACATTTTTACTTAATGTACTCTTAATCTCTATAAAATGATTAAAAACTACTACTACTGTTTTCATCTAAAAATGTAATTCTGTAATAAATATGAATGAATACATATAAAAAATTACATAAATTATGATTACAAAATGTATAATAATATATTCAAAGATCATATTCAATTTCATATCATCTTTGTTGATATATACATATTTTATAAACATTTATTTGTTTTTATTTACTTATTTGTTTAATTATTCCTCTTTTTTTATTACCGTTAAGAGAGTATGTTGAGATATCTTTCTTACTGTAACACAGTCGAGATTCTTCTAATAAATACAGGGCTTAATTTAGTCCTAGAAGATTGTTTTTCACATATAATGAAGTCATCTGGTGAGCTCCATGTGGGATGTGTTCTCATCTTCTGCCTCCAGAGGGCCGTGAGGAGCTGGCGGAGAGCAGTCGCAGGAAACACGATTACCGCATCGCTCTGTTCGGTTCGGAGGCTCCCAGCTGCAGTCCTGCCGCTACTTTAACCCGAAGGTACGAGCTCGGCCGGAACGATCAGCACAATCCAACAGACTCTGCTGATCTATTATTGTTGTTGTTGTTTTAGGGGTTTTTCTTATCTTTATCTGATTTGTGTATTGGGCAACATGTGTTGTTTTGATTGTGCTATATAAATAAAATTGACATTGACATTGCTTTATCATGTCAATTAGACTGGGCGATCAACAGAAATATTTGATTTATATCATTTCACATTTTTTCACATAAAAATGGAATCATAAAGAAATAAAACTTATACAATCATAAAGTCATGAAAATGTAAAAGTCTGTAAAATAAATATGAAAGATATATGTAAAAGTCCACTAATCTCTTCCTCTCCTCTCTCGCTCTATATATAATATATCTATATTATATATATATATTAAAATATATATATATATATCTATATTTCCAACTTTATGTAATCCAAACCTAAAAAAATATTTATATAAGTTAAAAACTTAAAACTTATTCTGAAATTAAACACTGGGACCGCGATCCCCTTAAAAACTGAAATAGTTTTAGTAAAAGAATAATTGTTTTTGAATAAAAAATGAACTCACATCAATAAAAACATTTAAAAGTATTTATCAACATAGATGTTCCTTTCATGTAATCTACATATCTATAAAAATTATTTATTATAATATAAAATCCGTCCTACAATCACAAACCAAAGAGACTGAGATGCACAGCCATGGGGGAAAAAAATAAGTGTTTTATTTATATAACCTTTATTTATACTTGCAGTATTTATTTAGTTAGTTAGTTATTTTACAATAAAAAAAATTAAATAATAAAATCACAAAGTCAAAAATCTTGAATAAATATATAGTTTTCACTTTATGTAATCTAAGTCTTGCATAAAGATCTTGGTCTGTCGTGCAGTGATTCCGTTGTTTGGACAGTCGCTGCCCCCTTTGAGAAGCGTCGGGACGCCGCGTCTGTGTTCTTTTTTTTTCATATTATGAAAAAAAAACTAAATTTCTTAAAGGAAATAGCAGTGCTGCTGTTGTCATGTCTTCAGTGTAAAGCCAGTTATAGATGACAATAGATCAGAATTCAGTATGCAAATATTGCAATGACATCATCATGTTACATTTGATTTACATTTGACATTTATTCATTTTAGCAGATGCTTTTTATTCAGAATGACTACATAACACGCAATTTATCCTGCAGTGTTTTCCTTAGAAAATTCATCCCAAGATATTCATATAATTCAATAATACATTTTATTAATTTTAATTTATTTATTTGACTAGATTAGTAACAAGCTAGAGTTGAAATGCAGAAAAAAAATTAATGCAGAAATAATTTATAGAAAAATTTAAAAAACAGCTTGTTTATTGGTTATGAAAAACTAAATTGCAGTTTTTTTTTGGTGCAAGAAACATTGAGTAACATAATAATAAGACAAGATATTACAATATTTTATATTTACAACTCTATACTTTTTACTTTTTTGCCAAAACGTTTGATTTATTTGTATCTATTTGCTTTCTCCTATTTCTTGCTTTATACAACAAGAATTATCTTTATTTGACTTTTTTCCTGTTGAAAATAATTTAGATATATATATATATTATATACTGTATATACACCACAACAAAATCAATTAGTTTATATAATCTTTAAATTATAATATAAACATACTTTAATATATATATACTAATACAATAAAATATATGTATAAATTTTAATAAATACATTATTTATATATTTATCATATTATTTTTATCCTTTGTGAATTACTGTCATGGAGAAGGCCGGATACTTTACACTTACCCAGTGTTAAACCTTTTTTTTGTAATAAGTTGACTACCTTTGTTTATGGATAAAATATCACCTGTCCCTGTGCATTTATCCTCAGATTATAAATATAAATATATATATATATATGAAGAGTTCATTAAGTCAGGAATGTCCTGAGTTCCGGCGTTGTGGATTATGATCTGTTATGGTGATGTTTCTCTCTCAGGCGGGCTGGACTCGGTGGAGTACTACGAGATGGGCAGTAACGAGTGGAAGAGGACGTCTCTGAGGCCGTGGCGCGGCGTGACGGTGAAGTGTGCAGCCGTGGGCTCCGTCATCTACGTTCTGGCTGGCTTTCAGGGGGTCGGCCGTCTGGGGCACATCATGGAGTATTACACAGAGACTGACAAATGGGTGGTTTCCAGTAAAGTCTGCGCCTTTCCCGTCACCAGCTGCCTCATCTGTCTGGTGGACACCTGCGGCGCCAACGAAGAGGACATGAGTTCAACATCCTCATCCTCATCATCATGAATGTAGCGGTTCAATCAGAGCATATGGACGATATAAAACCACAGACCAGAGAACAGACTGAATCCTTATTGTGCCGAGACGTTCACTGCATTCAGTGTTCCCCCGATTACGGTTCGTATCTCTGGTCGCTCAGATCGAACCAGTCAGATTTAAACATTGAGATAAGACTGCTTCTGTCTTTGTGTCCTCGTTGGCAGTTCATTCTGATCTTTGGAGTTTAAACAGATGACGGCTTCCAGAAAGGCTGATATTCCCTGATCTCAGATCAGATATCCACAGTTTATTTTTTAAGAAACATTCATACCTCTGCATTTAGCAGATTTTGGGGACTGAAATGCATTTTATGTTGGTTTTATGTTTTAAGAATGTGTGTTTTGATGTGCTTATACTGTGTGTAAAAAAGTGTAACTTTCCATTTTTGAAATAATGACCATATTATCGTTTTGATGTTGCAGAACTACAATAAAACGTGAATGAATCCGTTCAGTTCAGTGTTCTTCAGTTACTGAATGAATGACCTTTTCGATGACACTTGAGTTTTCAAGGTTTAATTCATTGTCCACTAAAAGCTTTCTTTCGTCAGTCATTAATAAGAGTAGTTTTGATTTTACTTCCAATGAAACCTTATGTTTGAAGACTTGAATAAAAGTAAATTATTATTATTTTTTTACTTACTAAAATGTGCTATGGCAGATCTGATTGTAGCATTACAGTATTTAGAAATATCTAGGTCAGTGATCAGTCAGAAATAGACACTAGGTGGCGTTTTAGCTTTAAAATGTATTTATTAGCGTCTGAATGCATATGCACGTGTAGTCAAGAGCATACAAGAAATAAAATGCATGTTCATTACTGTCGATTAGTCCAGTTACAAATCAGTCTAGGTGTTCGTGAGTTACTGCGGAGAGACTTTGCACTTTAATCCAGATGTTTTACAGCTCTGGGAGCTTATTTTACGAATTCTAGTATGTTGACGGCTTTGCTTATGAATATTAATTACGCAAGGTGACGTTTGGCTTGTAGTCTTACCTGATTGGCCAAAAAGCGAGGAATATTAATTAGGTAATCTGACTGAACGCTTCAAAAAGGTTCCTAGGCAAGGTTACATAATTCATATTCATGAGTCTAGTAGGTTCATCTTTTCTGCACCGGAGCTCCAGTTGCGGGGGTTGCATCGTTCAGAAAGAGTTGGACGGGTGTTTATGGTCACGACGAGGCGTGTTCTGTAGCTGGCTCTGACCTACATCAACAGCAGCGCTTTATTCTTTTACTTTCAGTCGCGTTGTGAGTGACTGACACACTGTAACGGAGCCGCGGGACGCAGGTTTGTTTACTCTGTGTTTACTGAATATGAGCTAAATGAATATTTTGCTGCTGCGTTCTGTTGAATCTTCACGCGCACAGTCAGTCACTTAACTCGCATTATATAGCGCATGTGTCTCTATGTTCAGTCACTGTAACGTTAGCTCTTCTGCCTTTAAACTCGGTCTGCTCGGTGTTTTTCTCGAGTTTCGGTTATGGCAGGCTGACAGAGAGCAGATGTGAAGTAATGCATGAGATATAATCATTTAAGCAAAGTTGGGTTTTCCACAAAACTAACTGGTACACTTTACAATCAGGTGCATTAGTTAACTATTTAGTTAACATGAACTAACAATGAACTGCATTTATTAAACATTTACTAACACATTATTAAAATTTTGTTAACATTAGTTAATGCACTGTGAACTAACAATGAGCATCTGTATTTTTATTAACTAACGTTAGCTTAGATTAGTAAATACAGTAACAAATGTTTTGCTCATGGTTAGTTCATGTTAGTTTTTACATTAACTAATGTTTAACTAATGAAACTTATTGTAAAGTGTTACCAAAAATTTTGTCAAGTTTGAAATTTAGATTAATTTACTTTACTTTTAGTCGTTTAGCAGACGCTTTTATCCAAAAAAGTAATTCAAACTAAAAGCTGAAACTCTATAAATACTATATATATATACACACACACACATTTAAGAAAATAAAAGAAATAAAATAAAAATGACAAATGCACACAACATTTCAAAACTAAACATTTAAATGAAAGCAAAAAAATAAAGCTACAAAAGGTATGAGTATAATAATGATTCTAAAATAACACTAAGCCGAACACCAAAAAACAACTACATATATGTATGTACAGCCACACACATATACATATACATCTATATTATTTCATTTCCGTTTTGTATGTTGAAGTACTGAAATAACTAAAATTAAATAAAACTAAAACTTTATAAAAAGCCTATATAGACATAATAATAAACGAATAAAATGACAACATTACTGCAACTGTAACTAAAACTAAAATTGATAACTAATACAAATCAAAGTACATTCGTTTATCAGTAATCCTAAAAAAACAACACTGAGCCAAACACACACGTTTTGATCATTTAGATTACTGTGTATATATATATATAGATATATATATAGATAGATCTACAGTGTGATTATACAGTTTTTACCCACACACATACCCTTATATAGATTGTAGATGGTATGTTTTATGTATACTACATATAATTTAGTCTCTTGTGCTCCACCACAGATTTATTTAATGAAAAATACGTAATATTGTGATATTTGTAAGCTTTTTTTCGATCTAGACTATGTTTTTCTTTTTATTTATTATTAAAACACAAGCACTAACATATTATTGCCCTTTGTTGGTTTTGATTGCTTCTATTGTCCTCATTTGGTAAGTCGCTTTGGATAAAAGTGTCTGCTAAATGAACAAAACAAATTAATTTTATATATATATTATTATATATATATATCTATATATAATATATATATATATATGTGTGTATAAATAAATGTGTGTGTGTGTGTATGTATATACCCTTAAACTGTCACCCGTCCCCTCTGGTGACGGCGGCCTAAGTTTACTTCACTATATTACAATTGAATCCTAATCTAATCATGACAAACTATATATCGTTTGGAAAGGTCTAAGACTCCTAAATAGACTTTTTACCAATGTTTTTGTTAAAAATTATTAGATTAATCTTTGACAAGCGTGCACCTCAAAAATCTACATCATAACATGAGTTCTGACCTTTGTCAAAAAAAAGTCGTCTTTGTTGCCTTTTTCTCCGTCACACTTTAGAAATCATCAGAAATGATATATCAATTGAAAACTTAAAATCTCAAAATCCTTTGAAAACCATTTTAAAATCAAACATTGCACTACCATGAAAATGGTACATCAATATCACGTTACAAAATGTTTTCGTTCATGAATTACAAAACTTTAAGTTTGGATCGTGCACTTTCACATCTATGCTCAAAAATGTGAGTGACAGTATTACCCGTTTATTTTTCATTGACCATTTTAAATATTTATGTATATATATATTACATATACACCGTTTATATATTATACATTGTTAAAAAATTTAATAATGAACTTGCGTTTCTTAATGTAATTTAATACTATTTATTGACTTAACTTAAATGTTTGTGCAGTGTGACATGAATTTTTAATTCATAAAAAGGGGGTCATATATAATAATTATACAAAAGGTTAGAGCATGTTGTTTACAATAGTTTTTCTGAAGTATAGCTAAACAGAAGGAGGTATGTGCTCAGCAATGACAAACCTCTTTTTCTTGGTTTTTCCCAACTGGTCTGACGTCTTTGTCAAACTTGGCTCCAGCAGAATGAATGCTCTCTCTGTCTCTACTTGACTTCACCCGCCGGTTTGCTCGGGAATCATGAAGAGCAGTGTTGCAACTGTTGTGCATGTGGTGTAAACACACGTACAGTCTTCCAGGAGATGCTCTGGTCTCTCGCTGAGGACAGAACTGTGACTAACTCCATAGTTTCATGTTCAGTCCTGGTCTTTTAGCTTGAACTTGATCCAGATTCTGACAAGAACCAGATGTTGAGCTGGGAGCGGTTCACTACATGTAGTCATTTTGGTGGAAAAACAAGAGAAGCATTCAGGTAGAACCAGACTATTAGACTGTATTATTTATAGCTGACTTCTAATTATGCAAATTATTGATACATTCGCTTAAGTGGAGAAAATCTTGTTGAATATCCTGTTTCATTCACAAATACTTTACAGAAATAAATTTGGTTGCAAATTCAGTTTGGCATTGACCTGCGGGTTTCAATTTATTAGATGCTGCGAACCCCCAAATCATCCTCATGCGAGAGACCCCCATCCTCACATTTTAAAAGGCAGCTATACAGTATATTTTAATGTATGAAAACCCAATTTAAACTTTAAAAAGTAATATTTTAATTATGTGAGTATTTAATGTGTATAGTTTACTTAGAGTACATAGAATTATTTTCTCTGTTCACTGAAGCACTGTACTGTTAGATGTATTACTTATTTATTGTTATAGTTAACTCAAACTAAAACCATATAAAAATTGTGACCTGAACTAAAATAAATGTTAACGGAAATAAAAAATATATATATTTTATTTCAGCTAGTTGCAAAGCAAACATTTGTCATTTTCATTTAGTTTAACTTAATGTTTTAAAATAATTCAAATTAAATAAAAAACTATATAGACATTAAAAAAACTTATTAGTGACAAAAACACACAAAAAAATGACTAAATCTTTAACAAAAATTAAAGTAAAATCAGAATATATAAAACTAATTGTAGTCAACTAACTAAATTGTATCTTATTGATAGAAACAGCACTGTACTGCTAGATGTAATATTTATTTATTTAAATCTTATGTTTTATTATATAGTCATTTTTGCATTTGTCACACTGTTTTTCTCTTTCCACGGACCCCAGTTTGAAAACCCCTTTTCTACAGTATATATTTTATAAGTAAGAGGAATTACTTATAAAATAGGTCTGGTTTTTCTTTAAGTTCTGACCACTTTTACAAGTTTTGTGAATGCTGACACATTCATCTATGAATCGGTCACTTCATCCGTTGACTCAGATGGGAGACGCTGGATTGTTAACTCAGCAGTCCTTGATTGTGAAACTTGAGCCATGTTCTCACATTTTAGATAGAGATGGTTTTATGGGTGACAGTTTTTGTACCTCATACTGTGCAAACTTCCTTTTTTGTTTGCATGCGTCTTTAAATACAATCCTTATAGCTGCGAAATTGCAGTAGCTGCTTCTTACACACTATTAATAGATGGTTTATAGTATCTGTGATATTCTGGTCTCTACATTTCGCATTACTAACCATAAGCAGTAAGTAAAAGTAATAGTAATAGTGGTTGCTTTTACAGTCTGCACTACTAAAAATGTCTGTCTGGTGTAGCATAAACTGAAGTCTTATTCATTTCAGTAGACCTACAGGAAGTTGAAGAACCACAATGGGACTGAAGACTGAAGATTGAAGACTTTTCTGAGAGTATTGTATGTGAGTGCCTGGAAGATCATCGACGGCCAGAGCTCAGCAGAAGCGCTTCTGATGGCGGGCAACGTCCCATCGGGCCTGCTGGAGGCGTGTGTGGTGCTCGGAGTATCTAGTGAACGTCTGAAAGACATACATCTGGTAAAACGAACCATTCATTTCAGTATTCACAGTCATTCTGTGCAAAAGTTGAGCAAAGAAACCAATGGAAATGCAGTTGAAATGCTATTAAAATTATAACATAATAATTATGGTAATAAAAAAAATATCTTATATATACTATATATAATATATATATATATATATATATATCTATTCTATATATATACTGTATATAACACATTGAATGTATTCAATTTAAAATTAAGGAAATAATTAATTAAGACATTAAGTAATATTGTGTCAAAGGTCTAAAAACTATTTATTATTAATAATTAAAGTAATCGTTTATGATAATAAATAATACATTTTATTTGTGATATAATATACAACATATATATTATATATATATTAATATAATTATTAGTTATAATTTTTTTATAATAATAATATTTTCCAAAAGGCTAGCCTCTATTTGTTGTGCTTGTTGTGTTATTGTAGTTTTCAAGATAATGTCCTGAATTTAATATTCTAGATTATAGATAATATATAAATAACATTGAAAATCCTTCATGAAATTTTGTAATGAAGAACATGAATATATTTAATTAACAATTATACAATTTTAATATATAATTATTCATATAACCCATTTAATGTAAAAAGTTTCCAAACTGTACTTATGTGTCTGTGTGATGGTGTGTATATAGATATATTATAACTGTGGTATATAAATATATATATATATATATAGATAGATACATAGTTACTGGGTGTATATAATATCTATATATATATATATATATTATATAATATATATATTCACACACACAAGCAAGATGAAACACAGTTCAACATTTGTATTTAGATAAATGTGTGTGTGTGCATATATATAAAATGTTGACTGTGTTCATCTTGTTTGGATGCAGCTGCAGGGTAAAGGCAAAGAGCCTCTGGTGGAGGCGGAGGTGCTGCAGGTTCACGCGCCGCCGTTTGTGACAAAGGAGAGCTCCAGTAACGGCACTGAACAGGATCTCGCTCCAGCCTTCTGCAGAGCCCAGCGGAGACGCTCCTTTAAGAAGAAGAGAGACCGACCGGTTTCCACCATCAGCAATTCCGGCCAATCCAACGAACCAGCGGTCGCCACGTCAGACGACCTCAGATCCCAAAAACATTGACCTGATAGCCCTGCTGCAGCTCTGCTTCCCAGGTGACCTTCGCAAACGCCTCAGTCTGCCATTCTGCATCTAACAGTAACTCTGACAGTGTCTGGTTTGTCTTTGGACAGATGGGTTGAGAATAACCAATGAGAGCAGAGAAGACAGCTATCATTTCTTGGTGTTCACGGATGTGTTTGGGAACCAGACTCATGGTGTGGTGGCTCAGTACTGCAAACCTGTTCATGTGAGATGTCTTATCATTAGCTGCATCATATACAGTATATTAATATAAATATTATGATATAAAACAAGAACTATACTACCATTTAAAAGGGGTCAGTAAGATGATTCTTTGTTGTTTTTGTCTCTTCTGCTCACCAAGGCTGCATTTACTTGATCAAAAATACAGTACAAAGAGTAATATTGTTATTTCTGAATATTATTTCAATTTAAACTATAATAATAATAAAATATATATTTTTTCCTATGAAGCAAAGCAATTTTCAGCATCATTACTTCAGTCTTGTGTCACATGATCTTCAGAAATCATTGTAAGATGCTGATTTGCTGCTCAAGAATCATTTCCTGATTATTAGCAATGTGAAAACAGTTGTTTGCTGCTGATATTTTATGGAAACTGTGATGCATTATTTTGCGGTTCTTGATGAAGTTCAAAGCACAGCATTTATTGACGGCCTTATGTAACATAAATGTCGTTTACTGTCACTTTGATAAATTTAATGGACAATACTGTATTATATTTAATTCATTGATAATAAATCTATAAAAAAGATCTTACCGGACCCACACACTTTTGAAAGGTAGTAGTGTACAGAATATATTAATGAAATATGTGCGTGTGTGTGTGTTTACACGTCACGTCACTTTCATGTAAAATGTTTATAAAATGCAGTCACTAATTCATCTGTCGTGTTTGTTGTGTTTTTGTAGTTGCATCAAGATAATGGGAGTCATCAAAATGGTTATCGGTTGAACAAACTGCAGTGTCTCTACACCACATGCAGCATATGTGTCATCTCCAAATATCCTTATTATAACGCCCTCAGAGACTGTCTGTCCAGGTAAGAGCCACTCCATACTGTTATTTAGCTGTAACATGAAAGATTCGTTGTAACTGGTTTATTTCTCTTCTGTCATAGTTTCTTGCTCCAGCTGAAGACGTCCCGTATGTGTGAGTTTGAAGAGCAGGTGAAGGAGTTTTCTGCCAAACTGGCACTGGTGCCCATCCCGCCCCCTGGGCCGCTGCATGTGGTGAGCGTCTTTATTACCACCATGATGCCGGAAAGGTTCACAAGAACCTGCACTATTTAGTTATACAGTGCATTTGGTTATTTTACCTGTGTGGGCTGTTTCAGGTCACCTACGTCATTGTTGTTTTTTGTGAATGTTTCTCTAGGTGTTCAATCTCAGACCCTTTCAGATTGAACTTCCCTCCAGACTGGATGTGGATCGGCCCGTAATGGACCTCGATCTTCACCTGCCGTTTCTGTGTTTCAAACCCAAACAGATCCTGCAGGTCAGGAGCTTCACGCCACTTCTGTGCTTCTTACGATCGTATATATCTAGGCTACTATTGTTAACTAAAACTATTAAAAACATTTTTGTTCATTGAAATAAAACTGAAACAAAATCTAAATATAAATATTAGGAAGAACGTGGCAAATTACTGAAAGAAATAAGAAGTCGAAGTACTAAAAAGTACTCAAAATGAAATAAAATAAATTAAAGCTAAATAGAATATTTAAAAAATACACAATTATTTTTATTAAAGTAACCATATAAATGAAGTGAAACACTTAAACTAAAATGAGGAAATGTTGAATGTGCAAACTAACTGAAATACAAAAATTGAAAGTACTAAAATTACTTAAATTTAATAAATAAAATTGAATTAAGCGAACTAGATGATATATAGTAAAAAAAAAAAAAAGACAACAAGTACATAAAAAAATACTAAAAGGTGTGAAATAAAAAGAATATATGCCAAACTCTAGATGACGCAGGCTGAGGGTCTACTGTAAAATGATGATATTCACACGTAAACACTTGGCAAAGCTGATTGGTTCTGTGCATTCGAAAGCATAAGCTTGCTGCTTTCGTGTAAATGGATGGTTAGCCATCACTATTAGAGGTTCCAGCTTGGCTTTCAGGAGTCCTTCTGAAACCATCCACATTCCTGCTCCACCTTTATAGATCTGCTATGGGTTATTTTATAGGCTTGTGTTATGTGTTATACTTGTGTTATGTTGCTAAAAAGAACATTATTTGGTGTATTTGTGTAATGAAATGTGTTTATGCGGGTTTAAGGTTCAAAAAACACATTATTGCACATACTGCTACATTTTACTGTTTCTCCTCTATGCCCGCATCCTTTCTGAAAACTCGTGATTTTACAAAGATCCGAGGGCTGAAAAGCGAGTGGGTGTGCTCTGATGGCCAAGCTATCGGCCTTGTGGATGGCCGATACCTCAAGTGTGTGACGAAATGTTACGCCCCTTACCTATTGTGATGAGGACCTGTGAGGCCGGAGCGATGATCAAAAAACGTTGCATCCAGTGGGGACATAATTATTGATTATGATGACTTATACTGTCTTTTTACCCGTTGCGTTGCATCGCGCCGCGTAAACATAAACCCATGTCTGCATTTGAGAAACGACAAACAACAAGAGCTACCTTACACTGCTCAAAACTCGTGTTTGAATAGTCAGTGGCAAATTCTTTAAATATAAAAAACTTACTTACAGTCTGTGAACAGCCGGCATTGTAGTCTACTCTGCAGGATCAGGAAACAGTCTTCCATAAAATGTGATGCACAAATCTGAATATTTGGGTTGAAATGTTCTGGAACCTGTTTTAAATACAACTTAACCACTGATTTCTAGTCGGGTCCATTTTTGGAAGACCAAACAAGTAGTTTCGCTTTCACAACTAAACACAACGTCACACACGGCGGCCTTCCTTTAAAGAGTGAGGAATGGCCGGTGGGCTTGAGAACGGCGCGGACGGCGGATTCGACGAAGGAGAGTACGGAGGGTGCGGAAACACATGTGACGACTGCTTCGTCCACGGTGAAAGACGATCCACAGGGCAAAGTACAATACTACAGCGCGAATAAAAGTTAGCTTCCTTTGCGGAACATTTGGGCTGGTGTTATTCGCAAGCTTCCCACATGTGAGTAGACATGGTGGCTCGGGGCGTGTTAGAACGAGAAGTTTTTAGGTAGGTGTGGCTGACTCTGAATTTTATGAAGAATATTTCTTTGGATTTGAGACTTTAGTCTTTGCAACTTTACAGACCTTCTTTATGCCAACAGCTTGTAACTCTTCAAAGAGAAAGGAAAAAGTGAAATTGCATCATATGACCTCTGAATATGAAAAAATACACTGGGACTTACAGACGAGCATTTTGTGCCTAGACTGGGACCAAACCAGTATAAACTGGTATAAACCATTTTAACTTTTAACTTTTGACATTTTTGAGGAGATGCTTATGTATTTACATCTTGAAATATCCAATATAATTTCAAAGCAACTGAAAGTTCTTGATGGTTTTGTTGCTCTCAGATCATCAGCAGTATCCTGATGGAGCAGAGGGTGGTGTTTCTGTCCACCGACTGGGCCAAACTCACGCTAGTCTCCGAATGCTTCATGATCTTCATTCACCCGCTGCGCTGGCAGCATCCGTTCGTACCCGTCCTGTCTCGCCAAATGCTGGACTTCATCATGGCGCCCACCGCCTTCCTGATGGGCTGCCACACGTCCCACTTCGAGGAGGTCGCAGAGGTACGGACCAGCTTCATATCATGCTTGGTTTGACTGCATTTTCCATTCAGTTTGGAAATGCTGATTATGCAACACTCAAATTAGTTATACTGCACTAATAGCAGTTTACTTTTGCAAAATGGGCCTGACTTATTGCTCAGTTGATGACAGCTTCCTGTTTCTTTTGACAGGAGTTGGATGATCTGGTTCTTGTAGACATTGACCAAGGAACAGTGTCGTCTTCAAGTTCAAACAGACTTGAGCTTCCAGATGTGCCACTGACAGCCAAAGATTGTTTTATATTCCGGTAAGAGACTCAATATTCCTGTTTCACTTTGCACGCCATATTGTATAAATGTTTGGGGGTCAGTAAGATTTTTTAATGTGAATGAATGAAGTCTCCAAGGCTGCATTGATTTGATCCAAAATACAGCAAAAACAACAATATTGTGAAATATTAATACAATTTAAAATAACCATTTTCTATATGAATATATTGTCAAATGTAATTGATTCTGATGTGCAGTGAATTTCATCCTCATACTCCAGTCTTCAGTGTCACATTATACTTCAGAAATCATTCTAATATGCTGGATTTGCTGCTCAAGAAACATTGTGATTTATTTATTAATGTTGGAATAGTTGTGTGCTGATATTTTTGTGGGGAACATTATATTTTTCAGGATAATTGGAATAAAAAGGCAGTATTTTAACATTGTAAACATGACGCACTGCACCTTTAATACAGACACCAACAGGGTGTTTTTGTAATTCATCACAACATGGCATCCCTTATTTATAATTTGGGGTGATTCACTGGATTTTACGCTCGCTGTTGAGCATGATCCTGCTGTGTACAAAGCGTCAAACTCAAAGGAGCCCAGAGACAATTAAGTAAATTGCAAATAATGAACATAATTACTCCTAATAAACAGTCATCCAAAACATAAACACACAGCTGTAGGGCTCAGATCGTGTGTCATTAGTTCAGTTTCAGGATGTGGTGTGAATGCGGAGCTGCAGTGTTGAGTGTGTTTGTGTGTGTTTCTGTAGAGCTAAAGGACTGCAGCTTCAGTATGATCTGGATGTGTGTCACGCCGCCAGCCGCACTGACATCAACGAGCTGCGTGCTCACAGGAGACAGTGGCAGCGCAAAGTCAACACCGTCATCCTGAACGTCACCATGGAGCTCATCGTCAACATCTTCAGGTCTGGAGCTCAACACTTCTAGAGCTCATGTCATATGATGCTTTTTGTCATTATATTATTTTCTTTGTGAATTTCTTTGTCTTAATTTTTTTTTGATCAGGTCTTTACCCTCTCTATGACCCCTTACAATTTGTCCTACACTATATTTAAATTTAATTTATTAAAGCAATAAGCCCCAAAGAAGCCGTGGTTTACAGTGAATTTATAACAGATAAGGGGCATTGTTAGGCACGCGTGAAGTGGAGGAAACACACAGAATTAAACAAAGGTGTGTGTTTGTAGAGTATTTTACAACAGCTTTGAACGCGGCTCAATTAATCAGAATCAAGGACCGGAACTATCGTTTTATAATGTATCCTTTTGTAAAAAAAGGTGTTAGTGTTAGCTAAAAATATTTGTAAAAAATTATTTAAATAAAGTGAAAATGACATGAAATAACGAAAAAAAAAAAGTCCTTTAAAGCAATTAATACTTTCAACTACAAATACTAACTTATAATACTCTAAAACAATAAAAAGAATTCACAGCTAAGTGGAAATATTTACACAATAAAACAAATATAAAATGACAAAAGCACACACACCAATTACTAAAACTAATATTGCACTAAAAACTGAAAATATTAAAAATAAGAAGAGAAATAATGTTAATAAAACTAGTATAAATTAATACTAAAAAATAACACTGATGGCAACAAACACTAAAAATCTTTCCAGTTAATTTTTTAATTCTTCTAAAAAGCCACAAATACGGAAGTTCTCAAGCGGCAGGCATATTAGTTTTTCCTTTTGTTTTTCTCGTGATAACGAATTATTTTCTCGTTATATCGACAGAACGAGAGTTGTTTTCTCGTTATATTACTTATTTTCTCGTTATATCGACATATCGAGAGTTGTTTTCTCGTTATAACGATTTAATTTTCTCGTTATATCGACATAATGAGAGTTGTTTTCTCGTTATAACGACTTTTTTTCTCGTTTTATCGACATAACGAGAGTTGTTTTCTTTTTATAACGACTTAATTTTCTCGTTATGTCGACATAACTAGAGTTGTTTTCTCGTTATAACGACTGAATTTTCTCGTTATATCGACATAACGGGAGTTGTTTTCTTGTTATAACGACTTATTTTCTCGTTTTATTGACATAACGAGAGTTGTTTTCTCGTAAAAACTACTTATTTTTCTCGTTATATCGACATAATGAGAGTGTTTTCTCGTTATAACGACTTATTTCTCGTTATATCGACATAACGAGAGGTGTTTTCTCGTTATAACGACTTAATTTCTCGTTATATCGACATAACGAGAGTTGTTTTCTCGTTATAACGACTTATGTTTTCGTTATATCGAAATAACGAGAGTTGTTTTCTCGTTATAAACTACTTATTTTCTCGTTATATCGACATAAAGAGAGTTGTTTTCTCGTTATAACGACTTAATTTTCTAGTTATATCGACAACGAGAGTTGTTTTCTCATTATAACAACTTAATTTTCTCGTTATATCGACATAACGAGAGTTGTTTTCTCGTTATAACGACTTAATTTTCTCGTTATATCGACATAATGAGAGTTTTTTTCTCGTTATAACGACTTATTTTCGCGTTATATCGACATAACGAGAGTTGTGTTCTCGTTATAACAACTTAATTTTCTCTATATCTACAAAGTTTTTTTTTTTATTGTACACGGCTTGGTTTGATCTACTGTGTTCTAGGTAACGAAAACTCAATCTGATGGACAGAAACCATGCGCTCGTACTGTAGCATAAACTAAATGTAGTAATAACGTCTACAATACAAAAATAAAGGCTGATTAATCACGGTTGATATTTCCAGAGACAGTAGCTAAACATGTGTTTGTGTAATTAGCATGTTTAAATGATTAAAGCAACACCGCAAACACAGGCGGAGTTCCTTCAGGATGCAGAACTATTCTAAATTTTTTTAGAGCTGCTTGGATTCAACTCACTTTCAATTTTCCTTTTATTTGAAAGAAAATTATATATAATTTGTAATTTTTAGTAGTCAATATATGCTGTGACTGATATCATGATTCATGTGCGTTACAAGCTTCTGTTTGAAAAGAGCGTTCATGTGTAGCTATATGTGTGTGTGTATATGTGTGTGTGTGTGTGTGCTTGTGGTTTCCACAAAGAAATGTAGAAAACAAAAAAGATTACAACACTGTAGAACATCAATTAATTAAATTAGCCTATACACTTTACATATAAAATCACATTTCTTATCAATATACATTTAATGATTAACACTAAAGATTAATAATAAGGAAAAGAGGCAAATTACAAATAGCCTACGTCGTTGAAGCCTGTCCTACTGTAGATAAACAGAACATCCCCACTTATTAACTAACAATAATGTACCTCAAAGAAGCACAAATAAAGATATAGGTGCAAACAGAATACAGTGACGTCAACCTTGGTTTTAATAAGCAGTTATTATTTAATGACACAGAACGCATTGGTGAAACTCATGCATCTAGCAAGAACTTAATACACAAAATAGTCATATTGATTCAAGCATTTAACATTTATGAATGAATTAATTGTCAGTAGCCTAATGAACAATACTGTACAGATTATAGCGATCACGAGGTCGTTCATATTCCATCCCAAACGCGTACAGTAAAGTGGATACACTATAGCCTACAACACCCCATCAGTTATATTCAGGTCAATAGTGCCACCTGTTGGCGCAGTTTTGTAACTTAGAGAACAACTTTTTTATGTAGAGATCACGAGAAATTAAGTCGTTATAACGAGAAAACAACTCTCGTTAAGTCGTTATAACGAGAAAATAAGTCGTTATAATGAGAAAACAACTCTCGTTATGTCGATTATAACGAGAAAATGAAGTCGTTATAACGAGAAAAACAACTCTCATTCTGGACGTGATTCGCGTGACATGTGGCCAAGTATGGTGACCCATACTCAGAATTAGTGCTCTGCATTTACCCATCCAAAGTGCACACACACAGCAGTGAACACACACAAAACCGTGAACACACCCCCGGAGCAGTGGGCAGACATTTTTACTGCAGCACCCGGGGAGCAGTTGGGGATTCAAGGCCTTTCTCAAGGGTCTCACCTCAGTCATGATATTGAAGGTGGGAGAGAGCGCTGTACTTCACTCCCCCAACTTACAATCCCTGCTGGTACGAGACTTGAACCCGCAACCTTTTGGGTTATGAGTCTGACTCTTTAACCATTAGGCCACAACTTCCCAACTATTATGTCGATATAACGAGAAAATAAGTCGTTATAACGAGAAAACAAGAAGGAAAAAAAATAATAATGCATGGCCGCTTAGAACTTCCGTACACAACAGCAAAAAGCAATGTTTTTTTCAAAAGAGTAAAATAACTTTAGGACACAATGTTAAAATTAAACAGGCTACGTATCTGTCATATATAAATGACCTCAGTTATGATTGGTTAAAGTCTTCTCATTACAGAATGCTGTCATTTAGATTCAGAACTGAAACATTCTGTCATTTCTGCGGTGGTCAGATTTATTTTAAAACACAAGATTTTTTTAAAGGTTTTATTTTATTTATTAAAGGTTAAACAGAAGCATCCTGCAATTTCTCCTGCTGAAATCTGAACACGGTGATATTGTTTCATGTTCTCTGAAATCCATATGCTTTCTTTTTCTGCTCTCTGTAGTGAGGTTTGTGATTTCCTGAACTATGAGCATCGTGTTTTCAACAGCGAGGAGTTCCTCAGGTCCAGAGAGATGACCGATCACACGTTCTACAAGAAGGTAAATAAATACTCGCGTCCGGTTGTACACTCAGAATGTTCTTCTCTACCAAACCCACTCACTCATGCATGTGTGTGTGCTTGTAGGTTTTAGACACTCATATATTCCACTCATTTCTACGGGACCGTTTGAACCAAAAGAATGACGCTTTCACTCGCATGCAGCTGAACATCCACTCAGAGACTCGCAGGTACAGTAAATAAAAGTCAACATTAATGACAATCTTTCATTACTCTCTCTCTCTCTCCTCTCTCTGTCTGGTCCCGTTTCGGTCATTAAATGAAGATTGTGTTATTTTCAGTATTTTGCTTGTCACCAGTTCAATGCATATAAATGAAATGCATTTACAGTAAATAGCAATCAAGAAAGCAGGTCAAAAAAACGAATTGCAAAGCTTGCATGAATTGTGCAAACATGAAAATGTTTGATATCTGAGTTGTGCATTTCTAATTCCTCTTTTTGAGGTACAGTAGCACGTCTTCTCTAGGCGTAATGTCTGTGTGCAGCGTAAACATTTACGGACATTTGCATCACATCTTCCTGTTGTCCTCAGGATATCACGTAAAAAAGTTTAATTTTCAGCTGATCATGCATTAGGGATGTACTTGATGAAAAGCTAATAAGCTTAACTCATTGGTGACCAGAGACAGAGAACACAAATAGGTGTCAAATACAGGCAACAATTAGTCATTGCAGGAAACAAAAAGCATCATCACCTCCTCATTCCCTCTCTGTCCAGCGATGAGAATGAGGCATGAATCTGTCTCAGTGTGATGCTTTCTATTGAAGGAAGGGGAAGTTAAAAGCTATATTTAAATCCACAGTATGCCAATCTACATGCCAATGTGTACCAGTGAAAACATTTCACATGTGAAAGGCACCGCAGACAAAAACGTCCTGTTTAATTCTCCAGGCTCAGAGGAAGAGTGTAACATGACCTTTTATAATGATTTTTCAGTTTATACTGCATGTTTGGCATCGTTACAGATACCAAGGAAAAGTAACCAGGGTTATTATTTATTCTGGCATTGTTCTTGTAACTTAACAGGTTTGGTAAGTGATTCTGTCACAGCAGCCAGTGTTTTACTTCTTAAAAAAAAGTCAGGCATAGTTTTCACGGTCCTGCACGTTTAACTGCTGTCTCTGTAAGTGTATTTACTGTAAACATGTTTCCATGCATTTTTACTCATTGAGGAACACATTGAAATGATTATCAGTGGTAAAGCAGGTCACACATGCGGTATAAGACATTAGGTTAAAAACAACACAGAATATTTCTTTACGGTTCAGTTTGGGTGGTGAAGTTCATCATCTGACATTAATGAGCTGAATTAAAACACGTCTCTGTCTCTTTTGCTCAGGATGAGGACCATGACAGAGTCTCCACGCAGACCCACGATGGAGGGGATCAACCGCAAGTACGTCCGACCAGAGAACGGCCTGAACAGCAGGCTGGGGATGAGTATGCCAAACCTGGCGGATCACCGGCTGCTCACTGTCCCGGTACGACAGACGTCCATGGGGACCATGACTTTCCAGAGTGGTGAGGAAACTTGGCTAAACTTTTAACAACACGTCATATATTTTGAAACAAGTCTTACAGTGTGTTCACACCAGACGCGAATGTAATTATTCACGCGAGTAGATTACATACAAAGTCAACCGATAAGACATCGTGTACCTTAGAGGTGAATTCACGCAGGTCGACCGCGAATTACGCGAAATGCGCGCTTGTTTTATGCCGCAATTATTCTTCTCCACGATTTTCACCCTCCAATCCCAATCTTGCGTTCTTGCGCGCAAGTCAAAAAGTTCTCTCCTGCCATCGCAAACATTTGCACCAGGCCCGACGTATGTGCGCAAACAGTCGGCATCATCACCGAGTTTCTTGACACGTCCGAGTTGAATCAACAACAGAAAAGCATTATTGCAGCCGGACTGTTATTATATAGTCTGAACATAGAAACACTTAAAATCATTGTCGTGGTAGTTGTAATTCTTAGCATGGGAACCATGAATGCCTACATGTACTGTGACATACTGAAGCAGCGCATGATCCCCTCCCTTCGGAGACTGAGCCACAGGGCAGTATTCCAACATGATAACAACCCAAACACACCTCCAAGATGACCACTGCATTGCTAAAGAAGCTGAGGGTAAAGGTGATGGATTAGCCAAGCATGTCTCCAGACCTAACCCCTATTGAGCATGTCAAGGTCTCTAACATCCACCAGCTCCGTGATTTCGTCATGGAGGAGTGGAAGAGGACTTCAGTGACAACCTGTGAGGCTCTGGTGAACTCTATGCCCAAGAGGGTTAAGGCAGTGCTTGAAAATAATGGTGGGCGCACAAAATATTGACACTTTGGGTCCAATTTGGACATTTTCACTTAGGGTTGTACTCACTTTTGTGGCCAGCGGTTTAGAAATTAATGGCTGTGTGTTGAGTTATTTTGAGGGACAGCAATTTACACGTATACAAGCTGTACACTCACTACTTTAAAATGTAGCAAAGTGTCATTTCTTCAGTTGTAGTCACATGAAAAGATAATAAAATATTTAAAAAAAATGTGAGGGGTGTACTCACTTACGTGAGATACTGTATATACATAATTCATTTTGTGCTTCAACAAATGTTTTGTCTTCATAAAAACAAATATTTATTGAGGGAGAAAAATGATTTAAGCTGGATGTTGATGGTTTATTAGCATTTTAATTAATTATAATAGAAATTACTATGACATTGTTCTATTAAATTATTAATATATTCTTAATATAATATTCATATTAATAATAAATTATTCTGTACACATTTTAAGACATCTAAGGCTCTCTTGGGACGTCTGCTGAGATTTTTTGTTCATAAACAATAGCAATGCCCTGAGCGGGTGATGTCCGTCAATATTTTTATTGTTGTGCATCTATCCCTGGAAGAGACATAGGCTGCTAATATGTTATTTTGTCGACCTTCAGGTGTACACTAACATATAGACATAGACTAAAAGCTATAAAACTTTCATTTGGATTTAAGAAAGAAATTAAATGGTCCATTTTGATTTTTTGTCATCTATAAAACTTTGAACGAAGTCATAGTGCATGCCACTTATCTTTTATTTTATTTAACATGTTCCGTATCCCTCAAGGCCAATCAAAACCTTTAAACTCCCAGAATTCCCTCCCCCGCTCTCCTACCAATACATTCAGAGTTACTACAATGATCTCATCAGAGAGTTGAGCAAAGCCATCTCTGCAGCATCCTCAGACGACTCCGCCCTCCTGGCCCGCTACTATTACCTGCGGGGACTGGTGAACTCTGTTGCTGGGAAACGCGTGGATGCCCTCGTAGACTTCCAGAGCTTGTATAAGACGGACATGGACATCTTTCCTACCGAGCTGCTGAACGCGCTGCTTGAGTCTCTACCGGCGGAGGAGAGGAGGACAGCCGAGCGACGCCCCGATTTGAAGCGTTTGATCAGCCGGGTGAAAAGAGACAGTGAACGAGAGCGGGCGCGACCGGTGGATGGCGGGTCGGTGAAGAGATTCGAACTGCCCAAGAAACACTTGCACATGGAAGACTTTGTGCGGCGCGTTCAGGAGTCAGGCATTGTGAGGGATCAGGGCACCATCCAGCGGCTGTTTGAGGCGCTGACTGTGGGTGAGTGCAAAGCTCATACATCAGCATAGAGTTGTCGTATGATTGGGCCAAACTGACAAGCAAACTAATTGGCTAAGGAAACTGACAGAGATCATACCTTTCCTGTTATTGCAATCCAAGGCTGCATCTGAAAGCTTGGGCTGATGACTTGTTGCCTTCCTGCCCTATCAGAAATTAAATTTACAGGCAGCACTTGTGTACGAAGGTACCTCACGAAACTGATTTCAGACAGACTTCTGAGACAGTTTAATAGTTTAATGATCTTGAACAAAATAGAGGGAGCTTTGGTGATAACTAAGCGAATATGTTATTACTGCAGTCAATACAAATTTCTCGCTAGAAATGACATCTAAAGTGGAAGAAGTTGGTCAAAAACATAACACACAAACTGACCATCAACCTCAACTTTCAGACGCCATTTTTTATTTTATTTTTTTGTTAGCACAACTGTCACAAATTAAAACTAGATAGATAGACAGGTAGATGATGTATGTATGGTAATATATAGACAGATGATGGTGATGTATGATAGATAAGACAGGTAAGCTGATGTATAATGGATGGGGTAGAATAGACATTTAGATATGGATAAGATTGATGGGTAGATAGACAGGTAGATGATGGATGGATGGGTAGATAGACGGTGATGATGTTAGAAGCCAGGTAGATTAGGGGTAATATACAACAGTGTAGGATTAGGTAATTAGTTCACAGGTAGATGTGGATGATGGTAATGATAGACGTTAGATGATTGTAGCTCTGGGTAGATTGATTGATAGATGATTGTAGATATACAGTTCGCGTAGATGATGGGGTAATAGATAGACAGGTATATGGTAATGGATGGATGGGTAGATAGACAGGTAGATGAGTGGACTGGATTAATTGATGGTAGATAACTATATGGATATAACAGGTAATGATGGATATATAGATGTGTAGATCAGATAGACAGTAATATATTTTAGTTATGATTGGCTGTATGGGTAGATAGAGCCAATGGTATATGATGGATGGTGGATGGCTAGATAGCATTAGATGAATGGGTAGGTAGACAGGTAAGATGACTGGATGATGGATGCTTATAATAGACTGTAGATAATTGATAGATAGATGGATGGTAGGTAGATAGAGTAGATGACAGGTAGATTATGGAGAATGGGATGGGTCAGATAAATAGACGGGTTATAGCTGTAGATGGACTAGATGGGTAGGTAGACAGGTAGATGATGGATGGATGGGTAGCTAGACAGGTAGATTGATGGGTAGATAGATAGACAGGTATATGTTGATGGATGGATTTCAGATAGGACAGATTGATGGATTGATGGATGGATGGGTCGATATTAACAGGTAGATGTTGGTAGGTCCAGACACATGAATTTGCTTACTATGGATGGGTAATGATGGATGATTGATGGGTAGCATAGATAGACAGGTTTATGGTATGATTTGATGTAGTGGTATACAGTGATGATGGATGGATTGGTAGATTAGCCAGTAGATATATATGCGTAGATGGATTGCTCGGTGTAGATAACCAGTGGCATATATATATGGATATGTAGATGGATGGATGGATATATATATGGATTATTTATAAATACGAATGGAATCGACATATATCCAGAATATGAGGAGAATGGATGGTTCAATTCAAGTACGCTATATAAATTTGGCAAAAAAAAAGCTGAGTAATCAAGTTACTGTGGGAGCCCACAGGGGACTGCACTATAATGTGCATTCACCTTGTTTTGTCTAGACACAACTCAAACATTCTAGGCTTGTTACTTTTACTGTGTTATGAATATCTGTTGGAATAGATTAAAAATACTGAGTAAAATATACTCTACTATTCTGCTTCCCAATTCGCCATTCCAGTCAGATAAAAAATCATGAATATGCTGATATTAAGGAAGTTCACCCACACTGACAATTCTGTCATTAATTACTCGCCCTTATGTCGTTCTAAACCCGTAAGACCTCATCTCGGAACACAAATTAAGATATTTTTGATGAGTTCTGAGATCTCTCTGACCCTCCCATAGACAACAACGATCCTAACACGATCAAGGCTCCATAACCTGTAGCGAAGTAGGATGCGATAAATACTTTCCAGTGACATCAGGGGTTTCAGTCTGTAATTTTTACGAAGTCTAGCTACGAAATACTTTTTTGCTCAAAAGAAAAAATAATCGACTTTATTCACAATTCGTCTCCGTGTCACCCTGGCTGCGCATTTTTGGAGAATTATCTCAACTGAATGTAAACATCATATCTGTTTCGATGTCTAGCTAGTCGCCACTGCGGTTATACGTTTTTCCTACGTTGTTTGCGCTTTGATTCGTGACCGTATACCAACATATTCTGCGCGTGGCGCGCGCTGACACAGAAGCAGCATATCTTTTTTCAGGGGTGACGTGGAGCAGACAAAATGTTGAATAAAGTCGTTATTTGTTTTTGCTTTGCGCACAAAAAGTATTCTCGTAAAATTACAGTTGAACCCCTGAAGTCACATGGATTATTTTACCGATCTCCTTGCTACGTTCTGGGACCGTGATCATGTTAGATCCTTGCTGTCTGTGGAGGGTCAGAAAGCGCTCGGATTTCATCAAAACACATCTTTATTTGTTTTCTGAAGATGAACGAAGGTTTTACATGTTTGGAACGACATGAGGGTGGAGTAATTAATGACATAATTGTGTCATTTAGTTGTGGGCTGAACTAACCCTTTAATAAAAACTTTGGCTGATAGTGATATTGTCACTGGGGGTGGATTATTCGTGTCTCTCTATATTTTGTGGTCGTTGGGTAAAAATGGCTTTGTTGTCAGGTGTGGCTTCCACCTCCCAGTCTGTATTTTACCTTGAGCTGGAGGGTAAGCATAGTTTGCATGTGCCATCAGTACTAACAGCATCACGGCATGATGGCACACGTGTGACTCCGTACTGTATCTGCATGTGTGTGTGTGTGCGTGAAGGAATGCTCTTCAGGTAGGCCACATTCAGAGCTGCCGTCTCTAACCCAGTTTGTGTTTAACTCCTAGCTTTAGTCCTGTGTTCACTTGCTCGAGTAGCACAGTGCTGGTTAATCATTTCCTGTCTGTTTAAAGCTCTGTGACACATCACACATCAGTTCCTGGATGGTATTAGTAGAACAGGTTTGTGTTCGTCGTGTGTGTCAAATGCATTTCTTACTCATACACTCATTCTTTTATTTTAAAAACATTTGAAGACTGCTTTAGTTAAAATTCAGGTTTTAAGGAGATATTTTTGCTGTATTGTGTGCCATTTATATATATCTCACTGGAATTTTCCATATTGTTTTATTGTTTGTAGCCATAAAGTAAAGAAAGCACCTTTAACTCAGATGTCACGAGATCTCCAATAATTCAGTCATCATTTACTCACGCTCACGTTCCTTCTTTTGTGTCATGTAGTAGCAGCACAGATACGTCCTCCTTTGGTCATTTTATAACAGGCGTCCCAGTCATGTTCCACGTATGTAAATACTCATTAACCATACATGATTACCTTGAGTCTGTTCGCTTACACCAAGCATCATGACTTTTCACAGAAGCTTACAGTAGTAGTGCATTTGGTTCATGTGACTGAATTTTCTATTTATGTGTTGTTTCCCCTTTTGTCCCTTTTCGTCTGTTTCTTGTATTTTGTGCATTTGTTTCCAGTAAAAAGAAAGTCATACAGTTGAACATAATAGAGTAATGAGACCTTTAAAACTTCTTAGTCCTACCCATTAAATCAAAGTGGAAGAAAAAAGTTAGTGTAAAAATGTATAAAAAAAATAAAATAAATAAATTAATTAAACTGATCATAATCCGAAATGAATTATGATATCTAATAAATATGCATTAAAATTAAATAACAATCAATCAATTCAAGTTAGAGACAAAATGTGTAAAAATAAAGAAAATAAAAATAGATTCAAATTATAAATGATGCCTAATAAATTAGATAATCAATCAATGCAATCATCAAAGTTTAAAAAAGTGTAAAAATGTAAAAAATAAATAGATCATTACAAATAAATTATTAAATACTAAAACTGAATAAAATATATAAATATGTGCATATATATAATGTGTATAATCATTTCAAACAATCAAAATGTTTTCAAGGAACAATATAACAAGTCAAAAAAAGAATTAAAATAAATTCACTAAAAACTTTAAAAGAAAAAGAGTAAAATATTTATAATTAAATTGATCATCATCATAGATCAAAGTTTAAGAGAAAACATGTAAAAATGTACAAATGATAAATAATAAATAAAGCTTCTCACTAGACCATAAAATAAGTATATCATTAAAATAGATTAATTAAATAAATCATGTACTAATAAAAATACCAGTTAAGTAAATACTACATCTAACATATACGATTTATGCCGTATAGTGCATAGGGAAAAAACTACAACTTAATGTAATGTATAATAACTAAATGTGTAATTCACAGCTATAAATTGATCTTTAACATGAAAAATATATAGTCTTTTTACTTTATATTTTTCTATTGGTGGCCTTTCCCACGATGATCGTATGTTTTATTTGTTCCGGCGGCATTCTAAAACCCACGATCACTGTAAAGTATTTGCTCATTTGTTTTCTGCGATATCTCCTCCACCGCAGGTCAGCATGAAGCCAGGTAGATCAGAGACAGTCTGCCTTCTTCTACAACTCTGAAAGCGAACTGCTCTTCTTACTCGCAGTCAGATGTGGAATCTCGGCCGTTAGAATCGGGTGGAACCGCTAGATCTGTTATGCACCTGGAGACCGTCGAATGTGTCTACAAGCTCTCGTCCTCAGTGAAGACCAGCCACGGCGTGGGGAAGATCGCCATGACCCAGCGCAGGCTCTTCCTGCTGACGGAGGGCCGGCCGGGATACGTCGAGATCACCAAATTCAGAGATATTGAGGTGAGGTTTCGCTCACATCGCTCCGGCTTTAATAGTTTCTGCATTAACTGCAACTTTGAAAGACTTTATTCTTCTCATCCAGGACGTGAAGATTTCTTCTGCTCCTTTCCTTCTGCTGAGGATCCCGACACTGAAGATCAAAACGTCCCACAGGAAGGAGACGTTCGAGGCCAATCTGAAATCGGAGTGTGACCTTTGGCACCTGATGATCAAAGAGATGTGGGCCGGGAGGAAGATGGCGGACGATCATAAGGTTTGATGACTGCATCAGTCTTTGCTTTAGCCAAATTCATCTCCTGGATCAGCCAAACCCCTCTGACATAAAATATTTTCTTCAAGTTAATATTTCAATGATTTAAAGGAACCTGCCACTATTTTTGAAAATAGGCTCATTTTCCAACTCCCCTAGAGTTAAACAGTAGAGTTTTACCGTTTTCGAATCCATTCAGCCGATCTCCGTGTCTGGCGGTAGCACTTTTAGCTGTATCTTAGCATAGATCATTGAATTTGATTAGATCGTTAGCATCTCGCTCAAAAATGACCCAAGAGTTTCTATATTTTTCCTATTTACAACTTGACTCTTCTTATTTTACATCGTGTACTAAGACCAACGGAAAATTAAAAAATTGCGATTTTCTAGGCCGATATGGCTATGAACTATACTCTCATTCTGGCGTAATAATCAAGAAACTTTGCTCCTCGTCACCCTGGGTTGCAGTCATGGCTGCGACGAAACAATGATATTTTTCATCCATAGCGTGTATTGGGGACTATTAAAATTTCAGGGCGCATGCGTATACGCTGAATGGATTCGAATACGGTAAAACTCAACTGTTTAACTCTGAGTTGGAAAATGAGCCTTTTTTCAAAAATAGTGGCGTGTTCCTTTAACCACACATTCTCTGATGTCGGTTAATGGTCACCGCTCTGGAGCATTCTGGCCGATTAAACAATTAAAGAAAAGAAAACATACCATCCCCTTTGATATTATCCATTTTTATTTTAGGTTAATAGATTGTTTTTTAATTAAACTATTTTATTTACAGTTGTAGTACTTGCACAATTTGTGTCTATAATTATAGGCCATTTTGAGGGGTCACATAGTGGTACGCAGGTGGTCGCATGCATGCCACGCAGGGGCCAAAATAAAAAGTTAGCGTTAATTTCTAGATTCAGACCTGCTTTTCATTGGATTTTGCTTATGGCGACATTGGTTTGTCTGATTAGCTGTTTTAGACCGATAAACTGTTCACTAAAAACATATACATTAAGCTGTTCGCATCTTGGGTCTCTTATTGTAGGCCAAAGTATTTGCAATCTCAAGTAGTAGGGAGAGCTAATATAAAAAAAAATG
This sequence comes from Sinocyclocheilus anophthalmus, assembly GCA_018155175.1. Lineage (NCBI taxonomy): Eukaryota > Metazoa > Chordata > Actinopteri > Cypriniformes > Cyprinidae > Sinocyclocheilus > Sinocyclocheilus anophthalmus. Next base: position 104,892 of record JADLZN010002179.1, on the reverse strand, counting down.
AATCTTTATATCTTATAAAATAATCTTATTAGTAATTTTATTTTACACTATGTAGTTTCAGTACTACATTCTTTAAAAATCTACACTTTCAAACTTTTAAACCCGCAAAAATGATGTAAAAATGATACATTATAGGCCTATATGATTATTTGTTGTCATGCTATTTGAACTGCGATGATTAATATTTCCATGTCATAAGAAAACATCTCTTTGCCTTGGGCAGCTATTTTTTTTATTTGGATTCGTTATTGCTTTGTAAACTGTTCTTTTTCTTTATTTATTATTATATATATCTTTAATTCTAATAAAGAAATTACGTTGACAGGATATTGGTAATCAATTTTATTTCAATTACGATTTATGGCTTTTAAAGCGTTGTAAAACAAATCTCAAGATAACAGGATATTGGTAGGTTTTTTATTTTCTTAGTAAGTGTGGAAGTGTACTTAACATCGTTCGTCCTTTATCTAATTTATTTATTTATTTTTTTTACGTTATTTAAGTTATGTATATTATAGACACTGCTGACCAAAGCTTTTAATATATTACTTTACCTAATATTATAGAAGTATATTATTGTAATAATAGAATTGTATTTAAAATAAAACATTTTTATTTGATAAGTACAGTATATTAATAATACATTTATTTTACACTGTAATTTACAATACTAATATGTTTAAATTCTTCACTTTCAAATGTTAAAGCTTTGGCAAAAAAAGCCGGCATTGAGTAAGTCTGTGTTTAGTTGACAGCAGGTTTATTATAAATGCTTCCTGTGCAATGGAACGTCTGACTCGTATTACATCGTTGTGAGTCATACCTGCGCCACCAGACGTCCTGTGATTAGCTGTGAATATGGAAGTGTGCGTGCCTAACGGACGTTGCATTCCCAAACCTACATTATAAGTGACATGCAGAGATGGAGTTTATGTGGAGCAGCATTTACTGTGAACCGAGACACTGAAAGCACCAGAACAGAGTGTAAAAGAACACAGTGTCGTCGTTTTTACTGAATGCAGCAGGTTTCGATGTGAGGCGTCAGAGTTTAGTGGGGTTTACTGTGTACTGTGGGGTTTAGTTTCAGGTGGAGTTGCTCTCACTCTCTCAAATTGCTGCTCCTCAGACATGAAGCGTGGTGACATTAATAGCTCTTGTCCTGAGGGTCGGGAGTGTCTCTCCTGCGCTGTAGACACACGTGTGAATGTGTGCTGTGATCTGTGTCCTACAGGACCCTCAGTTCATGGAGCAGGCATTGACTAACGCTCTGCTGATGGACGCTGTGGTCGGCAGCCTGCAGTCACAGAAAGCCATCTTCGCAGCTACCAAACTGGCCTACTTTGACAAGAAGAAGCTTGAGGGTGTGTATCACTCAATAAGTGCTGTTCTGAAGAACCACATTTACTACAGATCTCTTACTGTGGCTTTTTAGTTAATGGCTGAACATGCATAATTACTGTAAGTTATGCACGTATGCACACACACACATACAGTGGGGCAAAAAAGTATTTAGTCAGCCACCAATTGTGCAAGTTCTCCCACTTAAAAAGACGAGAGAGACCTGTAATTTTCATCATAAGTATGATGGCTGGAAAAACGAGAGGACCTTCTCTAGGAACTACACAAACGATCATGCCCAAGCGTTAAGAACACCAACACACATAACCGTCAGAAGCACCTTGTAAGAGTGTGGTGTAAGATGAAGGGGGTTACGGTCTAGTCTCACACACAAAAAAGGGCCAAAATTCCTCTAGTCGCTCACAAATCAATAAATGTGAGTCACACGTACACCACGCCAAAATACTCACCAGACCCGGCACAGCCTAATAACAAATCTTCTGGCTGGAGGCTGCCTAAATCTGCCAGGCCCGTGCGGCCGAGGGGGGGTCGTGTTCACACCACAGATTGAATGGCATCTGGTGAACTCGTTACAGTATAAAAGACACCTGTCCACAACTTCAAACAGTCACACTCCAAACTCCACCTTGGCCAAGACCAAAGAGCTGTCAAAGGGTACCAGAAACAAAATTGTAGACCTGCAGTAGGCTGGGAAGACTGAATCTGTAATAGGTAAGCAGCTTGGTGTGAAGATATCAACTGTGGGAGCAATTATTAGAATATGGAAGACATACAAGACCACTGATATTCTCCCTCGATCTGGGGCTCCACGCATGATCTCACCCCGTGGGGTCAAAATGACCACTAGAAATGTGAGCAAAAATCCCAGAACTTCACGGGGGGACCTAGTGAACGACCTGCAGAGAGCTGGGACCAAAGTAAAAAAGGCTACCATCAGTAACACACTGCAACGCCAGGGACTCAAATCCTGCAGTGCAAGACGTGTCCCCCTGCTTAAGCCAGTAAATGTCCAGGCCCGTCTGAAGTTTGCTAGAGAGCATTTAAATGATCCAGAAGAGGATTGGGAGAATACCATATGGTCAGATGAAACCAAAATATAAAACTTTTTGGTAAAAACTCAACTTGTCGTGTTTGGAGGAGAAAGAATGCTGAGGTGCATCCAAAGAACACCATACCTACTGTGACGCATGGGGGTGGAAACATCATGCTTTGGGGGTGTTTTTCTGCAAAGGGGACAGGACGACTGCACCGTATTGATGGGATGATGGGGCCATGTATCGTGAGATTTTGGGTGAAAACCTCCTTCCATCAGCAAGGGCCTTGAAGATGAAACGTGGCTGGGTCTTTCAGCATGACATGATCCCAAACACAACAGATACCGCCCGCTTGGTTTGCACGAGGAGTGGCCTTCGTAAGAAACCTTTTTCAAGGGTCCTCCTTGAGTTGTGCACGTACCATTCCTCCAGATCCAACCCCATATAAAATCTCTTTGGAGGATTGAAATTCCGTTGTGTCCATCGACAGCCCAAAACATTGACTGCTTCTGAGGAGATCTGCAATGGAGGGAATTGGGCCCAAAATTAGCCCAGCAACATTGTGTTGAAAACCTTGTTGAATAACTGTACGAAAACGTTTGAGACCTCTAGTCATTGCCACAAAGGGTATAAACAAAAGTATTGAGATGAAATTTTTATTGGACCAAAATACTTATTTTCCACATAATTTGTCAAAATAAATCCCTTAAAATCCTACAATGTGATTGTTCTGGATTTTTTTCTTCCGTCCCTTTCTAGCAAGATATTCATTTTTTCTCTCATAGTTGAGGTATACCTATTTTGAAAATTACAGGCCTCTCTCATCTTTAAGTGGGAGAACTTGCACAACTGGTGGCTGTCCTACATACTTTTTTTCCCCACTGTATGTGACCCTGGAGCACAAAAGCAGTCTTAAGTTGCTGGGTTATATTTGTAGCAATAGCCAACATTACATTGTTTGGGTCAAAATGATCGATTTTTCTTTTTATATGCCAGAAATCATTAGGATATTATGTAAAGATCGTGTTCCATGAAGATATGTTGTAAATTTCCTACTGTAAATATATAGTAATATGCATTGCTACACTTCATTTGGACAACTTTTAAGGTGATTTTCTCAATATTTAGATTTTTTGTTGTATCTCGGCCAAATATTGTCCCTATCCTAACAAACCATCACATCAATGAAAAGCTTATTTATTCAGCTTTCAGATCGTTGTCATACAATCTCAACTTTCGCAAAATGGTTACCCTGATGACTGATTTTTGTGGTCCAGAGTCCACATATATATTGTGTGTGTGTGTGTGTGTTAGTTGGCTGGCACCAATTAAAAAAAATTATTAATTGCTCGTTTTTTGGTAATTAATCAAGATTGTTATACAATTATAATTATCTATAGAATTTATCTAAACAATATCTTTATTTTTATATTATTTTTAATTAATTATTTTCATAATATTTTAATGTGTGTATATGTATGTATACACACATTTTACTTATTTTATTTATCAAAATGTTTGTTTTATTTGTTTTTCAATTATATTTAAAGGAAATGCACATTTTAAAAAGAGTGTTTCTAAAGTTCAATAAATGCATGATGCTTTCAGAGAAAATGACTAATTATGTAACGAGTAAATGGAATGTAATCATTGTGATCTCAGTATTTACCAGAATACTCCTGATTTTGATTATTTGCGATAAATGAGCAGTCTGAAGGCATTAGTTGGACCTAAAAGCAGCAATCTACAAAAACTGCAGAGTATACATAATAAATGACCGTTTTAGTATTTAGTGACTGTATTTGTCTCTGGGTTTATTGTAGTGCCCATGATGGTCCCTAAAACTACATCTGAGACCCTGAAACACAAGATCAACCCGTCTCTGGACCAGACGGCTCCTCAGGCGGTGGATGTCCTGCTCTACACACCTGGTAAGTCTGCTGAATGCCTTTTGTGTTTAGCAGAATAAAGAAAGGAATGCAGTGTTCAGTATTTATCTGTTTAAAAAAGACAAAGAGCAAAGCCAAACTCATGTTTGTTTCATATCAAAGTGGCTTTCGCGTTCAAGTTTCTCCCACCCAGATCAACCAGTTTCACCTGGTGTTTCCACAGACGTGTCACTGGTGTTGTGCAGATGGGTAGTGTGTTACTCCAGTGACCTGTTCACATGTTTCTGTGCGATCCTGCAAGCATGGAGAAGAACAGGTTTACCAATCAGATTTGCAGAAACCGCCCAGGGCTGAGTTTCCATGCTCACTTATTTTCTTTCCAGTGTATGATTACGACATATTTGCCCTCACTGGACTCATTCAGGACGGACTCGTGACTTGTGCATTAATGTCATTATGATTTCCTCTGAGTGACGTACTGTAAGTGAACTGGGTGAAACACAAACCTTTGTTCAAGGAGCACTTCATTCTTTACCGTGTTTGTTAAAGGCGTAACGAAGCTAAACAAGCACAACTCCAGGTCAGGTTATGGTGTTCTTTGATTTCAGGGTGCTTTCAGAGACTAGATTGCTGAGATCAGTTTATGCCATAAACATCTGGAATCTTTTTCTGATTCCAATTATACTCCAAGAATTCTCATCTGAAGACAGATTTTCTTTTTTTTGTTGCATTTAAAATGGTTTTATTATTTGGGTTTTTGTAAGGATATATACATTTTTTTATATATATATAGTACATTATTATTTCGATTTTCTGAAGAATGCATTTTAAAACCAAGCAAGTTTCATCCAATGCAATATCTGCCTATTCCATTGTTTCTGTTGTAATTATAACAAAACAGAATCTTTTTAAACCTTTTTATTGATGTATTGAATGAATCACCATGGGACCAGTATGGTGTTTGGAACTTTTTACCGATTCAAATCTGATGAGCTCCAAGAGTTCATTGTTTTAAAAGCATCTTATATAATTGTATTAATTTTGCGTTAATGCATAGTTAATGTACTTTATTCCAGAACTGTATGTTCTTCAATAAAGTCAGTAGTTATTGAGACAAAATAAAAATAAAGTGTGTTTAGTTTGCCTATTGATAGCATTTTAATTCTTTCATTAGAATTTAATAATTAGATTCATTAATATATGAAATATTAATATTCTTTAATGAAATCTTCATTAGAGCACTGTGCTAGGGTATTGCTGCTAGATGGTTGCTAGGGTGTTCTGAGTAGTTGCTAGGTGATTTCTTACTGTGTCATGTAAAATACATCCTGCAGCCTCAAATGTTTGTGATTATTCTGGTTCAATAAAAAGCCACTCAGTGCATTTAAGCTGTGGAATAATATCACTGGTATACTTTAGACCAAGGCCACGGTATGATCGGCATAATCTTGTGAGCTTTTGATTTGTTCAGTTTCACTGCTGTCAGCCGTTGATCAAGGACTTGTCATATGACTCTGATAAGTATCACAAATCAGTTTTCAGTCTTTCTGTTGCGGAACATAAAAACACCGTCGTGCTCCTGTTGGTTCAGCTGAACGCAATAGTAAAAGTCACATGCTTTCTTTCCACGTCTGAGGAGTGACGTACTGTAAACGATCTCCTAAAACCTGCCAAGAACATTTACAGGTCATATTCCACCACAAAATCATGAGAAAGAAATAAGAAAATATATCTGGCATAAAAAAAGCTTGTTTGTAGGAGCATTAGGATTTTCTACTTTATGAAAATGATGCATATTTTCCCCCCAAACTGTCATTACTGTAATACAAAATATATTATTATTCATTTTGTGAAGCATTTATACATAACGTGGTACTGCCTTTAATTCATGCTCATTTAAATGAAAATTTTTTTTGATTATATTACGTTAATAAGAATGAGGGGACAAATGTGGTTATTAGTTATTATGAGAATAACGCCATAATGACAAAAAAACTATCGATCCTTCATTTTATTTATACAAAGCATATTTTTATTATATAAACTGTTTGGTAACTTTATAATAACATTTATAAAAAATCATTAACAAACATTATATAATGTTTAACAGAGGGGGGGTTCCAATTAGTTAATATATAGTCACATAGCTAGAAACATGAGATAATGTTAATGTTTACTAATAAACTTATTAAACCGTTCTAAGATTAATGCTCCTTAAGTTCATGTAAATCCTATGGTTATAAATGCCATTCAACTTGAATTCATTGATTTGCACTCTAAACTACAATGATTTTAAACAGAGAGATATACAATGATTTATTTTGCTGCTGTTGAGGGGTGATACGGGTAAGGTTAGGGACAGGTTTGGTGGAATGGGTAGGTTTACGGGTTGGTTAAGAGGTCAGGGGTCAATTTGAGGGAACACTGTTCAAAAAAAACTTGGGGGGTTTTTTAAATATTGACATGTTGTGATAAATGAATCCGTAGTATTTCTTGAAAACGATTTGTTTTCTTTCCTGTTGATGTAGAAGGAATAATATCCGTCAGATAATGATATATTACAGTAGGTATGGAATATAAGTGTTGAGGTGATAAAAACATGATTTGCACGCAAATTACAATGTGCGGGATGTCTTTAGCAAGCATTTAGCTAAACCTAACTAACCACCCATTACACAAACAGCAACTAGAAGTCCAGTGCACATAAAGATACTGAACGATTAGTAAACGTTTATAAACATTTACAAATAGTTTCCACTTTAGATTGGGTACTGCAAAAACATGAACAAATAATTAAGAAATGATTTATTACGATTTGAAAATACGCAACAAACGCAGGCCAAATATATGACCTTTACAGACTGTAAGTATGAGTAAACGAATATGTCAACATGAATAGTTTGTGAAGTGCTTAAAATGCATTTGTAAATGTACAAAAAGATCAGATATGTGAAGTGAAGTTTAATGGCATTCAAAAGTACATTAACAAATAAGCTTTCAATCGTTGTGGAATTTCTGAATATAATTTAAAAATTGCTTGTTCGTTTGAAGTATAATGACATTTGTAAGCATTAACTAATGATCCGTTAAACATTATATAATGTTTGTTAATGGTTTATTAATGAAGCTTTTAATCACTGTAAGCCATCTGTTAAAATCATTGGTAACACTTTACAATAAGGTTCATTAGTTAAAGATTAGTTAATGTATTAACTAACATAAACAATAGTTCACCTAAGAGAGAGAACAGAAGATCTAGTCATGTTTTTTGTGAGATTGACCTTATTGTGTCGCAGGATGTTATTATTTAGCACAGATGTAGGTCTCAGTCAGTGTATGTAGACACACATCCTCCCTCAGATTGTGTAAGTTTTCTGGTAAGGGGTCTGTGACACAGCAGGGAGGATTTTACCACCGTTCAGAAGGAAACTGAATCGTTATGAAAGCAGAGACTCATCCTGTAAGCATCGCTTGTGTGTTTTTTAGGGCAGCTGGGCGTTTCGGAGCTGGACGGCGGTGGAAACCCAAAGCTGTGGTGCGCTTTGAGCGATGGGAAGGTGCTGGTGTTCGACGCGGCCAGCTGGTCCATGCAGCACAACTCTGTTCAAGTGGGAAAGTCCCGTCTGGTGAGGAACCCTCTCTAGACAGATGAAATGACCTGAGTTTCCTTGCCTCACACTTATCAGACATGAGAGGCTGATTATTAGACAACAACAGCAATATGTTAAAAGACAATGCTCGATAAATAAAATAAAAGCAACCAAGTAATACAGTTCATTAGTATAAAGACTGCAAACAATTTGCTGCATCTAAAAGCATTAAGATTTTTGACTTTGTGACAATTAAGCAAATTTTCCCCACAACATTAAAATGCAGTAATAATACAAAAAATACTCCTGTACATAAGCAAAATGTTGTTTGTGCATTACCCTGCTGCATCGACGACAATTTTTCTCCTTGTTTTTTTGGTGTTGGTTTTTTTTGACTCCACCACTTTACTGTGATGCATATAGTCGTGGAAACTATTAGTGCACTTATAGTAGTGCTGCCCCCTGCTGGTTACTGTATTAACACACACTTGTTTTCACTCCTGTCAGAATTGCATGCTGGCAGTGAACCAGCAGCAGCTGTGGATCGGCTCAACGGATTCGTTCATTTACATCATAAACTCGCGGAGCGTTTCCTGCAATAAACAACTGACGGAGCATCGCGGCGAGGTCACGGGAATCGCCCTGGAGGAGAGAACTGACAAATTCAGGTAACGGAGACAAAAAAGGAATCGCTCACCCAAAAATAAAAATATACTCCCCCTCAGGCCATCCAAGATGTAGATGAGTTTGTTTCTTCAACAGATTTGGAGAAATGTAGCATTCCATCACTTGCTCACCAATGGGTCCTCTGCAGTGAATGGGTGCCGTCAGAATGAGAGTCCAAACAGCTGATAAAAACATCACAATAATCCACAAGTAATCCACACCACTCCTGTCCATCAGTTAACATCTGGAGAAGCCAAAAGCTGTGTTATAAGAAACAAATCCATCATTAAGACGTTTTAACTTTCATCTCTTTTAGCAAAATTCCAGTCCATAATCCATAATAACGCTTCCTCCAGTGGAAAATGGAAAAGTCCATCTCCTGTTGTTTCTCACATCAAAATGCACCCACATATTTGTTTAGAGCTGTGCTTGATCTGTGCAGATTTCTCTCCTGATTCAGACGTGACTACTTTTTCACTGGAGAAAGCGTTATTATGGATATTTTAGCTGGAAGCAAAGTTAAAACGTCTTAATGATGAATTTTGTTTCTTACAAACACACAGTTTTTGGCTTCTCAAGACATTAACTGATGGATTGGAGTGGTGTGGATTACTTGTGGATTATTGTGACGTTTTATCAGCTGTTTGGGACTCTCATTCTGACGGCACCCATTCACTACAGAGGAGTCACTGGTGAGCAACTGATGTAATGCTGCATTTCTCAGAATCTAGACATCAATGCTAACTGAATTGAATTTTTGACCTGCTGTCTGTGACAGTCAGACGGTGGCGTACTCGTGCAGTGACGATTGCAGTGTGATCGTGTGGGACGTGTCCACGCTGCAGGTCAAACGACAGTTCACAGTCTCCTGTGACAGACTGCAGTCCATCCAGATCCATAACGGCATGCTGTGGTGCTGTAAGTCTGCCTCTCGTACTACTTCGACTCCAACAAATGCTCGTTTCTATTATATTAATGAATGAATTTACGGTTTTAACCAAAACAGTTTTGAAGGGCCTAAATCATTGACCGAAATGGTCACTTAATTAAACGAATATTTTTTTAGTCTGTGATATTTTCAGTTGATTCGAGAACAATACTTCACTAAACTTCATTTGTAGCATGGCTCTCATCTAATAATCGCATTAAACTTTGTGCTTTGTTACTTTTGAGATTTTGACTTTTAATCAGCTAGAATTTTGCTAAATATATGCACTATATTACATATTGATTATATTTTTACTTAACCGGTTGTCGTCATTATGTAACATATGTTTGAATAAATCTGTCATGGAAAAAACAACGTTTTATTACAGCCAATTTATGTTTACATTTAAATAAGAATGGAGTAGAAATATAATAATATCATTAAAAAGGTTTATTTAAAAACTGCCTGTGCAGTTCAAATGTTTATATGCAGTTCAGTTTTTATTTGAGTGTGGATTATAAAACAAATGAGATTAAGATTAAAGGGTTAGTTCACCCAAAAATGAAAAGTCTGTCATTAATTACTCACCCTCGTGTTGTTCGAAGAACAGTAAGAACTAGTTCTCTAGGAACACAATTTAAGATATTATTGATGCTTCCCCACAGCTCTCTGACCCTCCCATAGACAACAAGGTAACTACCACGGTCAAGGTCCAGAAAAGTATCAAGATGATCGACAAAGTAGTCCGTGTGACATCAGTGGTTCAACTGTAAAGTTACGAAGCTACGAGAATACTTTTTTGCACAAAGAAAACAAAAATAACAACTTTATTCCACATTTTCGTCTCTACTGTGTCATTGTGGCTAATGACATCATCACGCCAGAACTGGGTCAGCGCCGGCGCCGCCACACACTCACGTCATGATACTGTCATGAACACGCGTCCAAAGTGACGCCGAGTTAAGTTAGTAGAGACTGAAAATGTGAATAAAGGCGGTAGTTGTTGTTGTTTTTTTGCGCAAAAAAGTATTCTCGTAGCTTCGTAACTTTACAGTTGAACCACTGATGTCACACGGACTACTTTACGATAGTCTTGGTTATTGACTGGACCTTGAACGTGGTAGTTACCTTGCTGTCTATGGGAGGGTCAGAGAGCTGGTGGTTGGGTGATGCCTAATCATATTTTAAATGTGTTACGCAAATAACGGGGTCTTAGGTTGATTCGAACAACAACAACACGAGGGTGAGTAATTAATGACAGAATTTTCATTTTTGGGTGAACTAACCCTTTAATTATTTGATTAATGAATAAACTTTGGGTTTCAGCAAAATGAAAATAATTTCAGTACTGATTTTTTTGCATTAAAGGTGGGCGTGATTGTCTGCTGGAAGTGCGCAGGAACGGCACAGTTCATCGTAAGGTGTCTCTTCCAGATCACCTGCACAGTTCGCCGAGGGGCTTCAGCAGTTTCCTGCTCTTTAACGAGGTAAAAATCACCACTTTGCCATTTCCTCACGGCTAGCCTCTGTTTCACCGAGGCCGTGAGCTCATCCGGTTCTCTGCGTGTCCATCCAGCTGGGCTTCAGCACTCATTAGCACAGCGTCCAGAGCCGCTCTGAGGAAGCCGTTAATGAAGCACACGTGTGAGGCTGTTTTAATGGGTCTCTGGCCTCTCTGATTGAGCTGTGAGGGGACCAGCTTTGATCATTTCCAAGAAAAGAGATTCTGAAGTTGCTGTGTGGTTGCTTGGTTCTTCTGGGTGGCTCCTAATTGGAGTGGAAAATTATTCAGATTTGATTTTTAATTGTGATTTTAGGTAGTTTGTGGAAGTGCACTGCTACATAGATAATGCTTTATGTGTTGATCTAATTTTTTTGTTTTTTACATTTTTAAACTACTTTTATATATTAGTTAAGTGTGTGTGTGGGCTGGTGTGGTATAATATGTGAAATAGATGTTTATTTATTTATTTAAACTACCCTTCAAAAGTTTTAGGGTCGGTCAAATTTTTTATGTTTTTGAAAAAAGTATTTTATGCTCACCGAGACGACATTTATTTGATCAAAAATACAGTAAAAACAGTATAATTGTGAAATATTATTACAATTTAAAAAACAGTTTTCTATGTGAATATCTGTTCAAATATAATTTATTTCTATGATGCAAAACTGGATCTCAAGGCTCATCTCCAGTCTTCAGGTTACATAATCTTCAGAAATCATTATATGTAATCGATATTTTTGTTTAAACTGTGATGCGTTTTATTTTCCACGATTTTTTGATTAATAGAAAGTTTAAAAAGAACAGCATGTATTTGAAAGAAATCTTTTGAACGTTTCAATTCTTATGGCACTTTGATCAAGTTAAGGCATCTGATGATAATAAAGTATGAATTTTTCAAAAAATCTGACCACAAACGATTTTAACGGAAGTGAGATTATATTTATTTTATTATGATCTAAAATTCTCAACAGATATACTTGTGTATATATATATATATATAGTGAAAAGAAATCCACAATTTTTTTTTTCAATAAATGCATGATGTTTCCAAATTCAACAAGTAATTATGTTAAATACAGTAATTACGATCTCATTGTTATAATTATAATAATTGTGTTTTTTGCAATAACTGAGCAGCCCTAGTTCCTTACTGCTCCAAGTAAATGAAAGTCTGTGATTTTTTTTTTCACCCGTTTTTCAGTGCCCATCTCTCCCTTGTAAAGTAATACTCATGTAAAGCATTATGAACCTGAGTGTTAATTGGCTTGTGCTGGGAATGTGATTGCAGTCGGAGCAGCTGTGGGCGGGTTTGGCAGACGCAGGTGAGCTGTGTGTGTGGCACTGCAGAGACCTGAACAAGCCCTTCATCAGGATCCAGCTCAAAGACTGCGCCGGCGTCGTCTGCATGATCAAAGTCAAGAACCAGGTGAGACACCACTCACGTTCATCTGTCGAAATGTGTAAGTAGAAGATAAAGATTGACATTACAGTCTCTCCCGCTCTCAGATCTGGGTGGGCTGCCACGGTCGCAGCGCCGAGGGGAAGACCCGCGGCAAGATCTACGTGGTGAACAAGGATCGATACACGGTGGAGAAGGAGCTGATGGCACACGACGACAGCGTTCAGACTCTGTGCTCGGCTGAAGATCGGTACATGCTCAGCGGAGCCGCGCGGGCCGACGGCAAAATCGGCATCTGGAAAGTTGAGTAGAAACCAGCCGGAACATGTGATCCATTTCAGACTTTGCAAACCGATGTTATGGAACATTTATAGACAAGTGAAGCCTGTGTTTAAAAATAAGAGGAAATACACCTGATACATGACCATAAATGCATAGATGCACAGTATGAATGAAGAAACACAGTGCATGCACACACTGCCAGATGAAAAACAGTGCACATTTACAGCCAAAATATGCACATTTTCACTTTCTTTTGATCATTTAAGTGTTCATTTGCTTGTTACATGAATATGAAATGTCAATATGGAAGGGAAGGACATTTTTACACTACATTTATTATGAATTCTTCAGTGTTATATTCAGTATTCATGTACCTGGTTCTTGTCTGAATATGATTTATGACTGTTATTAAATGAGCTCACAGCAAACTAAGGGAGATAAATGTGTATTAGTGCTCAAACAACTCAAGTCTTGTTTTAAGATGTTTTAACTGGCCAGTTAGCTTCAGTTAGCACTCTAGTTTATGAAATACATGTATTTTATACATGTGAAAACACAAATTTGTTTGAATTTGTAAAGGGATAATTGTTTGATTATTCGATCATCTTTGAATAATGAACACCTGGTGGCATTTTAGAGATGTGAAAATGCATTTTACTCTCCAACACTACTTCTCTTCTCAGTGATAATAGTTTAGGATGCGTACCTTTTAAGTAAAAGAAGAACAATAAGCCTCATTGAAGAATTTTCAGTGCCATTGAACATAATGACGGACTTACTGTCTGCATGCATATGTTTCATATCAAGAACTTTTGTAAATACAGTTTATCATATTTGTATTTATCTTTGCAAAATCCATTTTTAATGGCCATAATGGTTTTATATTGAAGCGTTTTACTTTTGCATTTGTTCATAAATGTCATTTTTGAAGACTGGGGTTTAGATAACCATTTTAGATTAAATTAACAAAGACTTGTGTGTTATACTCATGAAATTCTCTGCACTTGTCTTTTGTAGTTTTTCTATGATCCACCACCGGAGGGCAACAGAGTCATTCTCGTTCTCATCTTGTCCTTCGTAATACTTTCTTCTCTCAGAATGACTCAATGAAATACTAGTACACTAGTTATTGCATAGTATATATTATTTCTGTGTAAAAATGTCTACACTTTTGGCAGTGTGATCAAATAATGAGTCAAGAACAAATGCTGAAAATGGCACTGAGCACATTGCATTGTGGTACATGGTATAATAAAGCAATAAGCCCCAAGAAGCCGTGGTTTACAGTGAATTTATAACAGCTAAGGGGTGTTGTTACGACACAAAGCGGAGTGCCCCGCTGTTATGAAATTCACTGTAAACCACGGCTTCACGGGGCTAGTTTATAAACGTTATTCCAAACATGTAAGGTTTCACAGATTAAAACGGAGCAAATAAAGTGTAATGATATTAATAAACACAGTATTCTTCCACCAAACAATGTAGTTCCTCAGAAACAGTTGTGGTTGCTACAAAGTAGCTGCAGAGCAACTCAGAAGTAAACAAAGGTGTGTGTTTGTAGAGAAATTTACAACAGCTTCGAACACCGCTCACCACTTTTTTTTTTTTCAGAATCAAGGACTGGAACTATCCGTTTTATAATATTCATTTTAATATTTAGTTGCATATTTTGTCAAATGAAGCTGGTCTTCCAGAAAAATAGCATACTGTGCAGAGTATACATACTAGTAAGAGCAGTATGATAGTTTGCTGTCCATGACCTCTATGTATCGTGCCATATTGTCAATGCTTACCGTAATTTAGACCTGTTTTGGTTGCACAAAAATATGTGAAAATAAGAGAGTCTTGCATCTTCAGTCTGGCATCTCGACTGTTGCAGTTGCAATGTTTTTTTTGTTCGTTTTTTTAATAACGCTCTAGTGTTATTTTCTCATATCGACGTCTCAGGAGAGCAGCGACACGTTTCGCTTCACTGAAGGTTGTGAAGTCCATCTGCGGAGTGCAGATTATGGTTTGTAATCTTCATCTCCAGAGATCAGGAGTCATGTCGTCTAATCCCGTCTGAACCTCTCAGTGCGCTTATTAAAGTGTGTCGAGGAATTATGGGCAGCTGTGGTCACTCATCTGACGCATAAACAGACCCAACACTGAGCTAAAGAGCAGCAATATACAGATACTCTTAGTTTTATATGCCTCCCTATTTGTAAACATTTGTTAGTCTTTTAAAAGAGAGAGAGAGAGCGATGCATAACAGATATTTAAAAATATGGATTGCACAAAAATAGGAATTCTATTTACTCACCCTCATATAATTTCAAAACTGCGTGCTGTATTTGTTCCATAAAGCAATACCATTTTTTTCTGATTTTTTTTTTCATGTAGGTCTTTTATAGATGTTATTATAGTTATCTAAAACTAAAAAAAAACAGCACTTGAAATAAAATTCAAATGTTAATAATGAAATAAAATAAAGTATATAAAAACCTAAACTTCTTTTATTTCAACTATGCTAAGGCAACATTTCTCATTTTCATTATGTTAAGGCAACATTTCTCATTTTCATCTAGTTTAACTAAAATACGAAAAACAAGAATAAATTGAAACTAATAAAAAAAACCCTTAGACATTTAAAAACTACACTGTAAAAAATGATTGTGATTTTAACAGTAAAAGACTGTAAAAATGCAACAGTAAAAAAACTGTTAACTGGTTAACAGTAAGTTTCCATACTACACTGAATAAAATTATAAACGCAACACTTTTGTTTTTGCCCCCATTTTTCATGAGCTGAACTCAAAGATCTAATTCTTTTTCTATGTACACAAAAGGCCTATTTCCTTCAAATATTGTTCACAAATCTGTCTAAATCTGTGTTAGTGAGCACTTCTCCTGTGCCGAGATAATCCATCCACCTCACATGTGTGGCATTTCAAGATGCTGATTAGACAGCATGATTATTGCACAGGTGTGCCTTAGGCTGGCCACAATAAAAGGCCACTCTAAAATGTGCAGTTTTACTGTATTGGGGGGTCCGAAAACCAGTCAGTATCTGGTGTGACCACCACCACGCAGTGCAACACATCTCCTTCGCATAGAGTTGATCAGGTTGTTGATTGTGGCCTGTGGAATGTTGGTCCACTCCTCTTCAATGGCTGTGAGAAGTTGGCAGGAACTGGAACACGCTGTCGTATACGCCGATCCAGAGCATCCCAAACATGCTCAATGGTTGACATGTCCGGTGAGTATGCTGGCCCTGCAAGAACTGGGATGTTTTCAGCTTCCAGGATTGTGTACAGATTCTTGCAATATGGGGCCGTGCATTATCATGCTCCAACATGAGTTGATGGTCGTGGATGAATGGCACAACAATGGGACTCAGGATCTCTGTGACGGTATCTCTGTGCATTCAAAATGCACCTGTGTTCGTTGTCCATAACATATGGCTGCCCATACCATAACCCCACCGTCACATGGGCCACTCGATCCATAACGTTGACATCACCGCTCACCCACACGATGCCATACAAGCTGTCTGCCATCTGCCCTGTACAGTGAAAACCGTGATACATCCGTGAAGAGAATACCTCTCCAAAGTGCCAGACGCCATCGAATGTGAGCATTTGCCCACTCAATTTGGTTACGACGACGAACTACAGTCAGTTTGAGACCCCGATGAGGACGACGAGCATGAGATGAGCTTCCCTGAGACAGTTTCTAACAGTTTGTGCAGAAATTCTTTGGTTAAACAAAACGATTATTGCAGCAGCTGTCCGGGGGGCTGGTCTCAGACGATCTTGGAGGTGAAGATTTGGATGTGGAGGTCCTGGGCTGGTGTAGCTACACGTGGTCTGCGGTTGTGAGGCCGGTTGAATGTACAGCCAAATTTCTGAAACGCCTGTTGAAGTACTGCCCTCCTCAGGTCGCAGACAAGCTGTTTGTGATGAGCTTTGGTTCATCATGTGACTTTCTCATCACCACCAGTTTTTGGTGGTTATCAGTGCATTACCATGGTTCAAAACTTAAATTACTGTTAGTACTTCAATATGTTGGTTTATTAAAATTACATCAGTTAATGAAATACGGTACTTTATTGTGAATTTAAGTTAAGTCTGTAAAACCTAAATTTTGCTACTGTATTTTTTACAGTGGAGTTCTGGCAACCACAGCTGCGGTATTGTACCGTAAATGGTCACCGAGTGTTTTTACAGTGTAATAAATATGACAAAAACAGAACAAAATTACTAAAACTTTAACAAAAAGTTTAGTTCAATTAAAAAGTGAAAACAAAATATAACAATAAAATGTTATGCAAAACATTAACAAAAAAGTATAATAGTAATAACACTAAGCTCATAGTGAACAAATTTTCTAAGCTCAACAATTGACAATTAAAATACTGTATTTTTTGTAATGCCGATTTGAGAACTAATTGCATATTTATTCTTTAAAATTATTCTGTTTATAAATCAACTGAATTTACAAACAGGAAAATATGAATGTGTAAATAAATATAATATATGTTGTAATTATTCATGTATATTAATATTTGACTTTATTTATAATTTTGAGAGCAATATTGTTGTTTAAAGTAATTGTCAAAATCTTATGAAATGCCAATGGATTTTTTAATCAGTCCTAAATCTCCTGAAACCCACAGAAGTTCAGAAGAAGCTCCTTTACTTTAATGTTCTTTTCATGCTTTACAGCCTCGTGTTTGACTAAAGCTTTATGAGTGAAGGGATCTTTGAACTAATATTTGTCTAGTGTGAATGGTCTTTATGTTTGGACATTGTTCAGAGCTCATTTCCAGGTTGAACACAATTGAGGAGTTACATGAGAGGAGTCAGATTTCTGCGGAACAGACATGAGCAGTAAAAGAGAGAGAAATCACATTCACTAGAAGAAACTCTCTCCTTCAGCTGTGATCGCATCAATTCAGCAGTGAGGGGATTTTCAGAGAACTCGCTCCTGCCTAGACGTGACTCATTTAGGTGGGTCCAAAATGCTTTTATTTATGAACATGATTAGGAAAGTCAGCAATGCCAAAGTTCCGCTGATCTGAGATCAAACAGATGTGGTTTCACTCATGGTGATTATGTTTATGGTTTAAGCATGAAGAGCTGATCCCAGATCAGCATATAAAGGAGCAACACTCACATGATCATGAAAAGCTGCTGATATCAGTACAGTAACCACACAAGAATGAGACGCCTCGGGCGTAAAAATGAAATAAATCGCTGAATAAAGTGTTTTTAAAACCCAAATCACAACCCAATAGTCATTATGTGCCATGCCATACATTATTAATTGATTTAGTATGACTGACTTTCCAAAGTGTTTCAATGATTTGCTATCACTGAATTTCCATAGTTCATATTCTCAAAACGAACAGAATGGAACAGCTGCTCTATTCAAACACAGAAAACAGTCACTTCTTGAGCAATGTGCTCTCTCAGATGGACACTACAGAGACCCTACAGAGACCACAGACACAAATGTCCACTGTTAAACTCATGAGAGTCATTCATTCCCGGCGTGTTTGCCAGTGAGCGAACGAATCGATCTTTTGAACCGATTCCTCGGAATGATTCAATAGAAACGTTTCGGAAACCGTTCATCCGAACTCATTTTGTAAGTGGCTTTTCTATACGTTTTAAAGATGTTTTCTTTGGATTGTGTGACTACTCGAAAGTACGGAAACCGGTTTCAAAAGAGAATATAGGAAAATATAACTTAATGTGTGTTTCTGCTAGCTAAATTTCACATACATAAACAAAAATCTGTCTCTAAATCTCTCTTTTCTTTATACAAAGTTGATCTAGACAAGTATATGGAAACTATCTAAAGCTCTGTTAATCCTAAAGCAGTGAAAACTGTATATATAACCATCCTATGTGTTGTCTTGAGGTGTAAATGTATTTATTTTTTATTTATTTATAAATTTTTTGTTACCCTGCACATCCCTTATGTAAATGATTTATTAACCTAAATTAACCCCCAACCAAAAATGATGTTTTGTACTGTTTAATAATAATACACTACAAATGCTGGGTTAAACAGGGACAAACCCAGCAATTGGGCAGTTTTGACCCAGCGGTTGGGTTAAATATTTAACCCAACCGCTGGGTCAAAACAACCCCAAAAGGGGTCAAAACAACTCAATAGCTGGGTCAAAACAATCCAATAGCTGGTTCAAAACAACCCAACAGCTGGATCAAAACAACCCAACAGCTGGATCAAAACAACCCAACAGCTGGGTCAAAACAACCCAATAGCTGGATCAAAACAACCCAACAGCTGGGTCAAAACAACCCAACAGCTGGGTCAAAACAACCCAACAGCTGGTTCAAAACAACCCAACAGCTGGGTCAAAACACCCAATAGCTGGGTCAAAACAACCCAACAGCAGGGTCAAAAAAAACCCAAAGGTGGGTTTAAAAAAACCCCAAAGCGGATCAAAACAACCCAAAAGCTGGGTCAAACCAACCCACAGTGGGTCAAAACAACCCAACAGCTGGATCAAAACAACCCACTAGCGGGTCAAACAACCAATAGCGGGTCAAAACAAACCATAGCTGGAGCAAACAACTCAACAGCTGAGTCCAAAAACTAAAGTGGTCCAAACAACCCACAGCTGGGTCCAAAACAAATCAACGGGGTAAAAAAAAAACAGGTGGGTTCAAAACAACCATAGCTGGATCACAAAACTCAACAGTGGGTCAAACAACCCACTAGTGGTCAAAACAACAACAGTGGGCAAAACAACCAACCGTGGGTCAAACAACCCAGAGTGGGTCAAACAATCCAAAGTGGGTCAAAAACAACCCCCAGTGGGTCAAAACAAATCATCCCGGGGTCAAAAAACCCCCCAACAGCGGTCAAAACAACCCAACAAGCTGGGTCACAAACAAATCAAAACAGCGGGTCAAAAACAAACAACAGCTGGGTCAAAACAACAACCAGCGGTTCAAACCAACCAAACCGCTGGGTCAAAACAAATCAACAGCTGGGTCAAAACAAACCAACAGCTGTGTCAAAACAACCCAACAGCTGTGTCAAAACAACCCAACAGCTGGGTCAAAACAACCCAAAAGCTGGTCAAAACAACCCAACAGCTGGGTCAAAAAAACCCAACAGCTGGTTCAAAACAACCCAAACGCTGGGTCAAAACAACCCAATAGCTGGTCAAAACAACCCAACAGCTGGGTCTAAACAACCCAACAGCTGGGTCAAAAAAACCCAACAGCTGGGTCAAAACAACCAAACAGCTGGGTCAAAACAACCCAACAACTGGGTCAAAACAACCCAACAACTGGGTCAAAACAACCCAACAACTGGGTCAAAACAACCCAACAACTGGGTCAAAACAACCCAACAACTGGGTCAAAACAACCCAACAACTGGGTCAAAACAACCCAACAACTGGGTCAAAACAACCCAACAACTGGGTCAAAACAACCCAACAACTGGGTCAAAACAACCCAACCGCTGGGTCAAACAACCCAACAGCTGGGTCAAAACACCCAATAGCTGGGTCAAAACAACCAAACCCTTTGGGTCAAAACAACCCAACAGCTGGGACAAAACAACCCAACAGCTGAGTCAAAACAACCCAACAGCTGGGTCAAAAAAACCCAACAGCTGGGTCAAAACAACCAAACAGCTGGGTCAAAACAACCCAACAACTGGGTCAAAACAACCCAACAACTGGGTCAAAACAACCCAACAGCTGGCTCAAAACACCCAACAGCTGGTTCAACAACAAAAAAAAAGAAACCCAATCGCTGGTCAAAACAGCCCAGCTGCTGGGTCAAAACAATCCAATAGCTGGTTCAAAACAACCCAACAGCTGGGTCAAACCAACCCAACAGCTGGGTCAAAACAACACAACAGCTGGGTCAAAACAACCCAACAACTGGGTCAAAACAACCCAATAGCTAGGTCAAAACAACCCAACAGCTGGGTCAAAACAAATCAACAGCTGGGTCAAAACAACCCAACGCTGGGTCAAAAACAATAAAAACGTGGGGTCAAAAAACCCAATAGCTGGGTTTGTCCTTTTTTAACGCAGCTTTTTAGAGGTACGTAAAAAAAAAAAAAATAGAAAAAAAAGATTCTCGATTCGCAATCGTATTGAGCGCTTGAAACAGTGACTACATTTGCGGAACGCAATACATGGTGAAACTGATCGGAGTTGTCCCCCCCCCGCCAAGCCCCGTTTCCCCATAACTATGGCTAATGGAATAGAGAACAAACCTAGTATGATGTTTAAGAATATACACATTTTCATTCCCAAAGATAACACAACACACATCTAGAAAAATTTAGTAGCGATGGATTGGTAGGGACATGTCATAGCGTCCCTATGTGAGAAGAATACACTGAAATCAGTTCTACTGGAATCTAGGATTCGTAAGATCGTACACAGAGAGTTCATTTGACCGTTCGAGCGAATCGATTCGCTAAACGAATCGGACTACCCCGGGCCGCCAGGGCCCAACGTCGGGATTGCGAGATCCAGCCGGCGTTCACTCATCGGGAAGGGGTGTGTGTGTATGTGTGTGTGGTGTGTGAGTAGGTGGGCTGGGTTCTGCCCGTCAGCCATGTTGGAATGAGAGGGAATGAAAAGCTGGAATGAGAGAGAATCGACGGGAAAAGCGGTTTCTGGAGTATCACCGCAGATCATTACGCGCAATCAGATCACACAATAAACGAGTGAGTAGCGCGCATTCATACTTCACACATCTGCTAGAAAGGAACAAACTGTCAGTGTAAACAGTGAATATAAGGATCGCTGTGCTGGATCGACCGTGCCATGCGTTCACGAGGAACACTGCTCTGAAGCGGATGGATTTGGATCCGATATTACGCGTTGATTGTGACGTGCGTTCACGGGTCGAGTCGAGCATTAATATTGATTTTGGGGGTTTATGTTGACGTCAGTTTCAAAAGTTCATGCTACACTACTTCAACACAAACCCATTGTATTGGGTGCTGCACAGAGTTTCTGTTTCTGTAGATGTAGCAGCCTGCAACAGCAGGATTTGATGAGGATTTGCATTATTCTACAAGCTCAGCTATTTTAATCAGCAAAAGTTATTACAAAGTATTATAAAAGAATATAGATTGAGTATACAAGATTAAAACAAATAAAAATAGTGTATGCAGAGTATAGGCATTCATTTGAAAAAAATAAATGAAGGAAAAATAAAACAATAAATTCGATATACTCAGTGTGAGTAATATTGTACAGTAGAAATATGAATTCAGCATGCTTTTATTGAATTTAAAAATATATTTACCGTGCTGTATGAGCATGTGCCATGGTAATACTTTGTTTTTATTAATTTTACAAAATATTATTTACTGTGTTTTATGGGTGTGTGTGTACCAGAGTAACACTATGTTTTTTGGAGATGTACCATCGTGATAATATTGTTTGGACATGATTTTTAGTATTTTAGTAGTTATATATATATATGGTATTTTCTATACCTTTGGACCACAGTAACATCTGGGGTTAATTTTATGTGATTCATCATGGTTCTCATCATTTTATTGATTTAATTATTAAAAAAAAATGTTGCTGGCAGATTATTGATGCAATATTGTGAGAAAACAAAAACTTTTTTATCCCACACACTACTCAAACTTGCATAACTTGCATCAAAATTTTAATCACGACCTTTCAGTCAATTGACTTTTCTTAAGCTTATTGTATGATTATTGTATTATTAGTACATTAGTACTTTTTGGACAGGGTTTCACATAATTTGGACGTAAATTGGACATAAATATGTTAATATTTATATTATATTTTGATATAATGATGATACAAAAACATTGATATAACAGTGGGTACGGAAAGTATTCAGGCCCCCTTAACATTTTTCACTCTTTGTTATATTGCAGCATTTGATAAAATCATTTAAGTTCATTTTTTTCCCCTCATTAATGTACACACGACCCCTTATTGACAGAAAAACACATAATTGTTGACATTTTTGCATATTTATTATAAAAGAAAAACTGAAATATCACATGGTCTTAAGTATTCAGACCCTTTGCTGTTACACTCATATATTTAACTCAGGTGCTTTTCATTTCTTCTGATCATCCTTGAGATGTTTCTACACCTTCATTTGAGTCCAGCTTTGTTTGATTATACTGATTGGACTTGAATGGGAAAGCCACACACCTGTCTATGTAAGACCTTACAGCTCACAGTGCATGTCAGAACAAACGAGAATCATGAGGTCAAAGGAACTGCCTGAAGAGAGACAGAATTGTGGCAAGGCACAGAACTGGCCAAGGTTACAAAAAAAATTCTAATGCACTTAAGGTTCCTAAGAGCACAGAGGCATCCATAATCCTTAAATGGAAGACGTTTGGGACGACAAGAACCCTTCCTAGAGTTGGCCGTCTGGCCAAACTGAGCTATCGTGGGAGAAGAGCCTTGGTGAGAGAGGTGAAGAACCCAAAGATCACTGTGGCTGGGCTCCAGAGTTGCAGTTGGGAGATGGGAGAAAGTTGTTGAAAGTCAACCATCACTGCAGCCTTCCACTAGTCGGGGCGTTATGGCAGAGTGGCCGACGGAAGCCTCTCCTCAGTGCAAGAAAACACCTGAAGGACTCCAAGATGTCCATGAGAAATAAGATTCTCTGGTCTGATAAGACCAAGATATAACTTTTTGGCCTTAACTCTAAGCGGTATGTGTGTAGAAAACCAGGCACTGCTCATCACCTGTCAATACAGTCCCAACAGTGAAGCATGGTGGTGGCAGAATCATGCTGTGGGGGTGTTTTTCAGCAGCAGGGACAGGACGACTGGTTGCAATCGAAGGAAAGATGAATGCGGCCAAGCACAGGGATAACCTGGACGAAAACCTTCTCCAGAGTGATCAGGACCTCAGACTGGGCCGAAGGTTAACCTTCCAACAAGACAATGACCCTAAGAACACAGCTAAAATAACGAACGAAGGAGTGGCTTCACAACAACTATGTGACAGTTCTTGAATGGCCCAGCCAGAGCCCCTGACTTAAACCCAATTGAGCATCTCTGGAGCAGGACCTAAAAAATGACTGGTCACCAACGGTTACATCCAACATGACAGAACTGGAGCGGATCTGCAAGAGGAATGGGAGACGAGGAATCCCAAATCAGGTGTTGAAAAACTTGTGCATCTTTCCCAAAAAGACTCATGGGTGTATTAGATCAAAAGGGTTCTTCTACTAAATACTGATCAAAGGGTCTGAATACTTAGGACCAACATTTCAGTTTTTCTTTTTTAATAAAACTGCAAAAATGTAAACAATTCTGTGTTTTTGCTGTCAATATGGGGGGCCGTGTGTACATAATGAGGAAATACAAAATTAACTAATGTTTAGCAAAAGGCTGCAATATAAAAAGCAATTAGTGAAAAATTAAGGGGGTCGGAATACTTTCATACCACTGTATATATATATATATATATGTCATGATTCAAAAGGGTGCAATACATCAAAGTTATAATTAATATTAACATTGATTAGGCCTAATTGAATGGTAGGAAGTTATATGAATGATTAACAGATAGATAGACAGACAGAACAACAGACAGACAGACAGACATATAGAACGTAGATAGATAGATGAAGATAGACAGAGACAACACCCGAAGATAGACAGAAGAACAACAGATAGATAGACAGATAGATAGACAGACAGAACAGAGACAGCTAGATTAGATGATAGATAGATAGATAGACAGACGAACAGACGGACGTATTAGCGCAGGCACAAGATAGATAGATAGACAGAACAACAAACAGATAGATAGACAGACAGAACAGACAGATAGATAGATAGACAGATGATAGACAGATAGATAGACAGACAGAACAACAGACAGAACAACAGACAGATAGACCCAAGGGGGGGGGGGGAACTAGAGTAAATAGACAGACAGACCGCCAGACAGACAGATAGATAGATAGAAGATAGAAGATTAGCAGAGAGACAGACAACCGACAGATAGCTAGATAGATAGCCAGACAGAGCAGACCGATAGATCGATAGATAGATCAGAACAAACAGACAGTAGAAGAATAGATCGACAGAGAAAACAGACAGATAGACGACAGGGACAGACAGCCAGACAGACAGATAGATGATTGATAGATAGACAGACAGACAGAAGCAGAACAGATAGTAGATTAGATAGATAGATAGGATTAGATAGAGAGTACAGAAACAATCGACCGCTAGAATAGACAGACAGAACAGAAGACAGACGATAGATAGATAGATAGATAGATAGATAGTAGATAGACAGACGAACAATGAGATAGATAGATAGAGAAGACGAACAAACAGACAGCTAGGACAGACAGCAAAAGATGATAGACAGAAGACAGATGTAGATAGATAGATAAGATAGAGAGATAGAAGACAGAACATAACGACAGAACTAACAGATCAGATAGACAGATCGATAGACAGAAGAACAACAGACAGACAGATAGATAGGATAGATAGATAGATAGCTCGATAGATAGATAGATAGACAGAACCAACAGACAGATAGACAGGACCGAAACACAGATAGATAGCAGATAGATAGACAGACAGACAGGTGTATAGATAGATAGATAGATAGATAAGTAGATAGATAGATAGAAATAGACGATAGATAGATAGACAGACAGATAGATAGAAAGATAGATAGATAGACAGACAACAAACAGATAGATAGACAGACAGAACAGACAGATAGATAGACAGACAGAAATAGATAGACAGACAGACAGACACACAAACAGACAGACACACACACAGACAGAGGACAGATAGATAATGAGACTGACAGACAGCCAGATAGATAGATAGCTAGAGAGATTAGACAGACAGCCCAACAGACGATAGATAGATAGTATGATAGATAGATAGATAGATAGAGAGAAGGCGAACGACAGCTAGGTAGACAGACACAACAGACAGATAGATAGACGACAGAACAACAGATAGATAGACAATAGAGAGACAGACAGAAAAACAGACGATAGATAGGTAGATAGATAGATAGATGATAGATGATTGATAGCTAGATAGATAGATAGGTAGATAGATAGGTAGATAGATAGGTAGATGATAGATAGGTAGATGATAGATAGATATATAGATGATAGATAGACAGACAGAAAAACAGATAGATAGACAGATAGATAGACAGACAGAACAACAGACAGATAGATAGACAGACAGAAACAGAACAGACAGACGACCGATCCAGATGATAGATAGATAGATAGATAGAAAAATAGATAGAAAGATAGATAGATAGATAGATAGATAGATAGATATATAGATAGATAGACAGACAGACAGACAGACAGATATGCATATAAATATATAGATATACACACACAGGAAACGATAATATATTCTTTTAAACTATCTGACAGAAAAAAAAAAAAAAACCCCCCCCCCCCCCCCACAAAACATCATAGAATGTTGTCAGGAGGTCAGTAGAGGCTCATCCCTGAATGTGATCAGACAGACAAACAGAGCGTCATAGTGCTGGGGAATCTCAGTAATATGCTGATGTATTCTGGCAGCTCTGTGTACCAGCGATACTGTATTTTCTGCGTCCCGATGCGGGGGAAGTGACAGTGCGCAGGGCTGGGGTATTTTTAGAGCCGGTGCTGGGCGACAGCCGCGTGCCTCCAGTCAAGCTACCAGACTCTGAGA
Organism: Sinocyclocheilus anophthalmus; assembly: GCA_018155175.1. Taxonomy (NCBI): domain Eukaryota; kingdom Metazoa; phylum Chordata; class Actinopteri; order Cypriniformes; family Cyprinidae; genus Sinocyclocheilus; species Sinocyclocheilus anophthalmus. The sequence goes on along the minus strand of JADLZN010002179.1, from coordinate 78,513 downwards.
TCAGAGCGTGTGAGTGAATTACGACTCGTCATTATGTTTCGTTTGCCACTGCTGCATTGTCATCGCCAGAGATGTACTCGTGTGAATTCAACTTCTGGCTCACATACACTATTGCAGTGAACCTGAAAGCTCGCCTTTACTTAGACTGTGTGATTACATCGTTAATCATCCTGTAACGTACAACCGCAAGAGTTCTCCTCATAAAGGCCGAATGCATCTTTGTGACGGCGTGTAATCCTGTTGTTTTAGCTGCGCAGGAAGACAGTCTGTGATTTCAGCAGCTGTGACAGGAAGCTCAGCTGTGTGTGTGTGTGTGTGTGTGTGTGTGTGTGTGATGGCATAGCGTTTAACTGAGATTGGTTTAGCAGGCTGTTGCTACCTTGTATCTTCTCTCAGGGTTTAAGAGGAAAACCCCTTTTCTCTGAGCAGAAACAGCCGTCTGCGTAGTGATGGGTATCAGCCAGACTGACAATTTGACAATTTCAAGATTATCAGCATAACAACGCACACTTGAGCAGAAGCTCCCGTCGTGTTTTTTTAATTCATTTTGAGTAAATGGTGTGTAAAATAAGCATGATGCATTACAGCATTTTTTTGTGCATCTCATTTTAATTGAAATTGTATTATGTGCACAGTATTATATATCATTCCCTGTTTTTCTCTAGATATTGGCATCGGCATTGGTCATTGCAAGTTTGATTTAGCTCAGCAAGTCACAAGAAACACTAGACATTTATGCATTTTCATCAGGTTTAGAAAAATTACTGGCACGTTTCAGCAAAAAGTCTTCAAACTAGCTTTTTTGTCTGAGTTATTAGAATTGAGTTTTCCTGACCTATGTTTCTGTCTTTTATATTGATTTATTGAAAGTAGCAATAAAGTAGGTAGTTGCTAGAGCAGGTTGTTTATATACTAAAACCAGCAGAAAATATCACAAGTAGTGACAGACCAATATATCAGCTAAACTAGTGTTTGTGAGGGAACTGCAGGGGGTTTGAAAAGTTGATGACAAGCTAATAATTCATTAAATAATCAGCAATCCAAATAATACACTTATAAAACTATTTAAATAATAAAAATGCAAATGAAATTATATAATTAAGATAAAAAAATATAAAAAAATAAAATCAAAATACTAAAAATAATACAAAATAAAAAAATACAAAAATTAAAAAAAACAATTTCAAATATAAAACACTTTTTAAAATTATTAAAATAATAAAAATGGAAATTAATATATACTTAATATAAAAAATAAAAATATAAAAAATTAATTCAAAATACTAAAAAATAATTAAAAACAAATGAAAAACTAAAATATGTATTTAAAGATAAAAATTAAAAAAATTTCTCAAAAGTAAAAATGAATTATAAGAAAATTAAAAAAATACAACATTTTAAAATAAACATAAAAATAAAACACTTAAAATTATTTAAATAATAACAATGCAAACTTAAATATAATTTAATATAAAAATAAAAATAAAAAAGATCAAATACTAAAATTTATAAAAAATTAAAAATGCCAAAACTAAAGTATGTAATTAAATATAAAAATAAAATATTTAAAAAATTAACCCAACATACTAAAAATTGAATTAAAAACCGAAAAAATGCAAAATAATATGTACTTTAAATAAATATTACAAATTAATCAAAATGCTTAAAAAATGGAATAAAAAAAAAATAAAATTTTAAAACTAAAACAATCAAATAAAACACTTAAAATTATTTAAATAAATAAAATGCAAATACAAAAACAAAACAAATATTAATTTAAATATAAAAATAGAAATATTAAAAATGAATAAATACAAAACAATTAATACATTTAAAAATGACAAAACTAAAATACTTGTATTTAATATAAAAAAAAAATATTAAAAAATTAATCAAAATACTTTAAAAGTATTAAAACTAAAAATGCATACTAAAATTGATAATTTAAATTAAAAATATAAAAATAAAAAAATGCTAAACATGAAATAAAAAACAACAACAAAATGTTTTAAATAAAACACCTCCAAGTAAAACACTTATAAAATTATTTAATAATTAAAAATGCAAATTAAAATAAATAATTAAATATAAAAATTTAAAATACTAAAAAATATAAATACAAGAAATGAATTAAAAATGAAAAGTACAAAAGTTTAAAATAAAACAATCAAAATACAACACTTATACATTATTTTAAATAACAAAAATGATAAATGAAACATAATGAAGATAAAATAAAAAATAAAAACTAAATAAAAATGTATAATTAAAATAAATCATTTTAAAATAAAACAATCAAAATAAAACACTAAAAATAGGGTTATAGAAGAACCCATATCAGTCGACCTCTAAACTAGTTGATTGTTTTAAATGTGAACCTGTGCGTGTGTGTGTTTGTGTCAGTGTTTCTGGCTGAGAGCGTGTGAACAGAGCCTCCATTGACAGCGAGTGATGGCACCACTGTACTTACCGTCTCCAGCCGTCTCAGTGGCTCATTCAGACTGTAACATCTCACACAAACACTGCTTTATAAACGTGATCCGGACTGGCTTTTGCTTCTCAGCTTCATTCAGCAGCAGAAGGTTTCAGTGTGGGTCCATGCTGGATGTTGATCCAAATCAACCACCTCAGCGTGCTCTCCAAAAGCTTGTGTAACTGGCTTCTTTGTGCAGAGGCTTGAGTTTCCTGTTAAACCGTTGGAGAGCAGCGTTTTAAAGTACATGTTGGCCTGGTCGGACATAAAGATGACTCCGCAGGAAATGAGCACGAGCTGTGGCCTAAAGGCTTTATATTACAGTTCTACCTGAGAGACCCGTCGTTAGTGGAATGACAGGAACTGACACACAAACAATCAGCCTCTTTTGGTTTTGTTGTTGTTAGTTTATTTCAGTTCTTTCCGTTCTCCTAGCCAGGTCCCTGCCGCTGGAAGGTGGGCTTTTTCTGTGTGGCTGTGGAAACAGAAGGAAGTGTGTTTTTGTTTTTAAAAGCAGCATGAACACAATGGCTACTGTTCGCTCTCGCAGTCCTGCATGTGGGAATCGGCCGCCTGTCTTTGGCGCTTGTCTTTAGTCTGATGCTGGTACAGGAAGTGATGTCATGCAGACAGGAAGTCTCAGATAGCAAGGCTACATTTGGAATGTAATTGCATACTGCATAGTGTATACTGTATACTGCATACTGTGTTTTAAGGAGTATGTGAAATGTTTTAGTACAGTTGCTTTCCCGTGATGACGTTGCATGTAAATATGGTTGTTTTGCATTTGTACATTACTTTCATTAAATTAATGCATTAAATTAATCAAAAGTGGCAGTGAAGACATTTCTAATGTGACAAGATTTCTATTTCAAATGAATGCTGTTCTTTTGAACTTTCTGTTCATCAAAGAATCCTGAAAAATAATGTATCAACGTTTCCACAAAAATATTCAGCAGCACAACAGTTGATAATAATCAGAAATGTTTGTTGAGCAGCAAATCAGCATATTAGAATGATTTCTGAAGATCATGTGACACTGAAGACTGAAGTAATGATGCTGAGAATTCAGCTGCGCATCACAGGAATAAATAATTAAGAAAATGTATTCACATAGAAAACGACTATTTTGAATAGTAAAAAATATTTCACAATTTTACTGATTTTACTGTATTTTTATTCAAATAAATGCAGCCTTGGAGAGCAGAAGATACTTCTTTCAAAAAATAATAAAACGTTTTGTAACTTTGACAGTCAGACGATTTGCATGCTTTAAATATTGAAGTAATATTAGTAATATTAATGTTATTCCAATCATTTTTCCCAATTATGTCCGACCCTGATCTGATCTTTGTGTAATTTTAATGAGATACTTCACCTAAAAAGGAAAGTTTTGTCATCATGTCATCATCATATAATGAAAATGGGTTTTAATGTTGTTCTTCTATGTGTTCTGCAGTAAAAAGCAATGCATGGTTTTGGGTTTGTAAATGATGACATGAATGGGTGAACTTACCCTGTAGCCACATATCTGTTCATAAACAAAGCTGCTGATATCAGCCAGGTTCTGTATAACACTTTCTCAAAGTCTCGGCTGAAAGCGTGCACTTATCAAGCTGTCATGTTGTTCCAGCGAGTTCCGCTGTTTGTGTGTATCTGCCTGAAAGCGCTGATGTTTCTCCAGCTCTGTCTTTGAGCTTCCCAGCAGCGTTTAAGAGGCTTAAACTGACACTGTCAGCAGTGAAGCTCTGTCTTTGAGAGCAGCGGCTGACACTCTGATCCTCACGGCATTAACTAAACGCTGATGTCTAAAGCCACTCGCTTGAATTTCCCCGAAAGCCGCCGTTCTTTCAGTGCAAAACATCCTATGCACGTTTCCACTTCTGAGTGAGAAACAAATGTGTTTTGATGCAAGTAATGGTGGGTTTATGTAGGCTGCTGTAATATCAACATGAAATCATAATTGATGCTATTTTCTTTCTTAATACACATTACAATGTGTATGAAAATTCTAAATGGAAAATGCTAATTTTGTATTGGACAAGTTTTTATTTATTTATTTATTTTTTACTCTCAATTTGTTTTTCAAATTTTGTTCTTTTCCAGAAAGAAAACAACAACAAAAAATATATATATATTTTTCTTAATTGATCTAGTTATATAAATATAAACTAATTAATATAAAATATTAGTAGAATAATTAATCTAAATATTTATTATTTATTTCTATTACATAAGCAATATATTTATATTTGTATGTGCTAAATGTAATGTTATCCAAGTTGGTTTTTTGATGGTACCATTTAATATAGAGCTTATTGGACCATATCTCTAACACTTTCTATTCTATTGTAATTCTACTTTATATTTATCTTCTTCTTTTTTTTTATTTGATTTAATATATTTTAATTTATTTTAAAAAAACAAACAACACGAGATTTTCTCTTTTTCTTTCTATCGACTTGTTTTCTTTGTGGGTGTGTGGTGTGTGTGTGTTGTGTATGTGTGTGGGTATATATATATTAATATATGTATAATATATATATATACATCTAACTTACGAGAACTTGTCAGTTGCAATTCTTAGGGCTCTTTTGTTAGTTTTGACTGCTTTTATTGTCCTCATTTGTAAGTCGCTTTGGATAAAAGTGTCTGCTAAATGACTAAATAAATGAAATAAAAAATAATAATAAAATAGATGACCTCAGAGTGTCGATTGGACCGTAAAAGCGCTAAACTAAACCTTTTAAATGTAAAAATTGTATTTGATTTAGTTACTCTACTGTATGAAACATGCTAAGAGAGTAAAATACAAATCACCACTGAAGCATTTCCACCGCTTCACCACTGAAACGTTTTCGTCTGAAAATATTTGATTCACGCTGAGAAATATTTCCTTCCTTATTTGCATGACTTTTCTATGGTCAGAGGATGGTGTGAATGACAGGGTTGTATTTGGCTGGTCTCTGTGTGTCTTTATTGTCAGACTCTCTTCTCCAAGCCATTGATGGAGAAAGCTGTGCAGCAGCGTCTCGTCTGACCGGCTGTGAAATTACAGCAGCTGTTTTGGGAGATAAGAGAGCGTTCTTCTGTCCGGATCTCAGAAATTTCAGAAGACCCCTTCATTTATGATTCCTCTTTTTTTTTTTTATCTGTGTGCGTTATTTGCTTTCATTTGTCCTGTGCTTTCATGTGTAAAGTGGGACTCTTGGGACCCTGGTCTTCAAGCTGCTGGGTTTCATTCAGTATATTTCTGTTCATCTCTGTTTCAGGAGTATTTTGGGTGTTGTTGCAATTAACTGCAACATAAACATCTTTATTTGGTGTTATTTATTTGTTTACTTCAGTTGGGATTTTTTACCCAACAACCAGATATAATACTGAGTGTAAAGGTATATATAAGAAATAATATAATAAAATATTAGTAATGGATAAAATTCAAATAAATAATATTGATAGTAAAAAATATATTTATATTTTATATTATATATAAATATATATTACATATATTTGATTTATTTGTTAATATATCAGATATAAATAATAATAATTATATATACATGTTTGAGAATTTTTTTTAACTAAATAATACACACACACACACACACACAAATATACCTGGTATACTAACATTTCAAATATATTTTAATAAGTAACTATCATTTATTCATTTATTGTATATAATCTTTAGATTTTCATCACAAATCCATATAAGGTATAATTATTTTGTATTATTTATTTTATATATATATCTATATATATATATAAATATGTATACACTTATATATAATTGTGATATTTCTAAACAATTTATTAAAAAGTATTATGAAATAAAATTATATTTAAATATATATTATTAAGTAACTAATAATAATTTATTGATTTATTTATTAGATATGTATATCTCAGCACAAAAGCAGGTTGAAAGTCAGGCGAAATACGTTCTGTGGTCTCTCAATGATATATTTGGATCCTGTTTGGATTCTCCTCCTCGGAGCTGTTGGCTTTTGAAGCTCTTATCCAATCAGATCACTTTCTCTGAGGTTTGCGTGTGGCCAGCGGTAGTGCGTTTGTGGTTTTGTTTGTTTGTTCAACCTGCTGTATCCATACACTAGCTGAAGTGTTAGCCGTGCTCCTGCTAGCTGGTGGATGCGTCTCCTCACAATGCAGGGAAATGACTTCATAGTTTATCACTGTGTCCTCGGGGCTTCGACTGGGCTGTTGGGACGCACCCCCCACAACGCTACATGCACACACAAACATATACGCCGCAGGTGACACACACACACACACACCCACACACACTCTAACCAACACACAGACACGCACACACATAACACACACGGCACATTCACAGTCACCACGGCGCGCAAACACAAACACGCGTGCACACACACACACACACATATACACACACACACACACACACGCACACACACACATACACGCACGATATGGCACAAACAAACCCAATATACACGCACACCACATCACACACAAAGACAACAACCCCACAAAAACAAAGCGCACAGCACCAAAAACTACACTATACACGAACACACAAAACACACCACACAAGCACGCACACACAAAACACGCACACAAACACAATTCAAAACAAAACCATGCACACAACACACCAACACACGACACACACACACACACAAACGCTCCGGCTTTAAAGTGGTGACATCATCCCCATCAACCACGTCTAGGGGAGAACCATCTCCTCAAAATGCACCTCTGACAGCGACAGAAAGAGAGAGACGTGTCTGAAATGATCGATGCTGTGCTTTTGAGATTTTAACATCAGTCCAAACCTGAAAGCTGTGGCCTACACATATGAATGTTTAAGTGTTTATTCTGTGCATTGTATTATATCTATTTTAACATTTTAACATTTTGTTTATCATATTTTATTTTATGTATGCAGTATTTTTTTATTTTAATTAGGCAATTTATATGTATATATATATATATATAAATCTTACTAATTTACTTGTATGCTTTCATTATTTTAGCACGTTATTTTTTTCCATAATTAATCACTCTAACCTCTTCCTTAAAATGTCTAGTTTTCATAAAAAGGATTTGAGCTTTTAAATGTTTTTCATATGTTTTACACATAGTATGAAATTTTAATATCAGGCCCTTATTGGTTATTGGCTGTAGCATGAAAATTATTATTAAAGCTTTATTCTATGTTGGGCAAATAAACGGAAGATGGTTACCATCTATCAGCTCCTGTATGTCAGTAGTAATCTCTCTGAGCTGAAATGACTTGCCGGGTCAGTCTTGTGAACCCTGACCTCTCTTAGCTCATCTTCTGTCCCGGGGCAGAACGGCGAGGGCACGTAATGGCCTGTAATTAGGTTACACCAGTGTCAAGTGTGAGTCACCGAGAGAAAGAAAGAGAAACAGATAAAACGGGAAGCTGAGCGCTGCAAGACGGACGACTGTGAACAATGTCAGCCATTGTGTGCAGAAATGTGACGCTGCTCTAGTGCTCTGTAATGGCCTGGAGAAAGGTTTTGTGTCGAGTCGTTTATTATCAGAATGACACACATTTATCTGCCGTGAGTCACGGCTGCAAACGTCCGTCTGTAAATACAGCACAGATACAGTAATTACAGCCTCTTTAGCAGCTCGCAGGGACTCGTTCCAGATGGCAGGCGTGTTTTACAGCACATATGTACAGAAACATGTCTAGTTGTGCTCAGACTGAAGTGTCAGATGCCGCCTTCTGTGTTCGTTTAGGGCCGTGTTTTATTTTTGATGGCACTTTGGTAGTTCACTTGTGCTAAATATGTAATTTTCTGTGACCCTTTTTTTTTACTAGTGCTAGTGCACTGCATTCATGCACTCCTGGGAGCGCAAACACGTCCGTCCAGTGTGTGTTTACATAGAAAAACAATGGAAAAACATGTTCTGTGTGAACGGCTCCTTAATGTGTTGTTGCATCACTCAAGGGTGCGCTGTATTTTTCGTTCTCAAATGTTTGTCATTAAACGGACTGTTATTATTCAGGTAGCTGCTGCAAACATGTCAACAGTTTAACTTTAACGTTTAATCTTGCTGAGTCAGGTTAGTGTTTTTTTTTATTGTGTATGCTCATTTGTACTATTTTTAAATTCAGATTACATTTACTGTCATCTGTTATTCATAAAGTTAATTTGTATTTTATATATTATTTTTTTTATAACTTGTTAACTGCAATATGACAATATCCCATATTGTATCTGTTTGTAAATGATTTTTTTTTATTTATTCATTTATGTATCTATTTTATTAAAAAAAACTTACATTTAAAGGGGATAGTTCACCCAAAAATGAAAATGTGTGTTTATCTGCGTAACCCAGGGCATCCCAGATTTAGGTTGAATTTGTTCTTAGTAGCACTTTGAATGGCGGAAGTCCAGCCGTTGCAGTCTTTCAGTCGTATAATGCATGGCAATGGTAAAATCTATGAGAGTAAAAAAAACATGCACAGAAAAATCCAAATTACATCACAGCCCCGAGAGCAATCAAGCATAATTAAGGCGAGCAGGCTCCAGAAGTTGGGAATCGTGGAAAAGTCACCACTCCGAATGAGTTCGACGACTGCAGAAGCACGTAATCTTTTAGTTTTAAGTCGGTTTGAACAATCGGATAAGCGCAAGTAAGTACCATTTAGATTAGCCGCCATACCTACAATGACTGTACACTGTGTAAACAATGAGTGACGTATACGCGCGAGAGATCAATTCCGGCGCTTGCGTAAACTACGCACAGAGGCGTTTTTTTTTAACCCCCACACTTCACGCACCGGATGCCGTGTGCGCGCCGCCCAAAGACAGTTGGACATAGTGGTGAATCGGAGGTAAAAAATGATATAAATACTGTTCGGTTTCTCACACAAACCAATCGTTTCGTGTCTTAGTACATCAATGTGTCGTCACGAGCCGCAGGGTTAAATTTGGATTTGTCTGTGCATGTTTTTTTGTACTCTCATAGATTTTTTTACCATTGCCATGCATTATAAGACTGACAGACTGCAACAGTTTGAGTTAAAAATCATCAAATGTGTTCTACTGAGAAACAAACTCAAATAACAAAACATAAAATTTTCATTTTTGGGGTGAAATATCCCTTTAAGCATTTAAACTAATTAAAAGTTTTAGGAGTTTTTCGACAGTCCCATTAAGTCAGTTTTAAATACAGAGTGGTTATCCATCATCTAATAACGTTATTCAAATTATCATTTTGAAAAACATTCATAATTTAGTAAATTGTTAAGGTAAATGTGTATGTATAGATATTTTATAAGTATACCTATATTATCGCGATATACATATCTACATATACATATAAACCTTTTAACTATTTTTTAATATCAAAAGTTTTTTTTACACTGAAAATGTTAAAAAAAAAAAAAAAAATAAATTATAGGTAGTAAAAAAATGTAGTAAATTATTTTAAAACTCAGATTATTTTTACCATTCATATTTTGTTTCCCGTTATTTCTCCTGAACACTATCACTTCACTTCCATCAGCAGTGTGTGCTGAAGGCCTGCGGGTAACCGTCCCGTCAGAGATGTGTGGCTCACGAGGACAGTTACGCTGCTGTACCTGCACAGATATGCGTCCTCTCTCTCTCTCTCTCGTTTGCATGCGTCTGCAGTCTTCTGTCCCGAAGGGAAGAAAGGAAGCTGATAGCAGGATGAAAAGTGTGTGTCAGGAAAGGTTAAGAAAGACCGACGCGGCCCGGGTTTGTAAGGTAGTGTTGCGTATTTGCCGGTCATCGCAGGTTCCTTAAAGAAATTCTGAGCTGTTTTGATGTTACATGAAGGAAGAGACACTCATACGACCTTGAGCATGAGAATCAGTCTCGTCTTTCTCACAAGAGCAAGGCCAAACGCCGGCCTGAATGTCTAAGAGAGAATCCACTTTCACGAGAACATGAGGAGAGAAACACAGCTCATTATAGCCACACAGACTAATGATAATAAACAAGACGTTTGTCTGAGAGTAAAACGGGAGAGAAATGCGGCTGTCTGTCTTTTTAAAGGAGAAAAGCCTGCATGTGCGTGTGTACATATTATTTAATATAATACTATATATTCTGTATCCATTTTTTTTATTACTTATTTGTTAATGCTTGTTTAATAGATTTAGGTAGTTATTTAATTTAATACGTTTTAATAAAATTAAAAGACTTATTCAAATAATAAATATTTAATGTAAAATATATAATAAATTAAAAATAATTAGAAAATATCGAAAGTACAATGAATTTTTTTTATTATATGTAAAATGACTATAATATACATTTGTATAAAAAATTAAACATGAGATTAAGTACCTCAATTTGTAAAATAGTTAATTCATGATATCAGACAGGATTTTAAATTTTTTTAACATAAATACTTTTTTTTATGTTTATTGTTAATATTTGTTATTAAATAAGCTAATTATTATATATTGATACTGATACATCATCTCACTATGATATTTGGTTAATATTTCATTGTTGAAAGATTTTTTTTTTTGATTAAAAGGAAGAAAAAAAATTAAAACATCTGAGCAGCAAATTTCCAGTGAAAAATAATTGCATGTTCATATATACAGCAGCCTGCAGTGATGTAATATTAATTATACTGTGTATAATATAAGATTATGGTCATAAGACTCATCTAAGATATGATCTTCAAGACAGGACAGTTTTGATTTGTGTATCTTTATTGGCATTTATCCGTACCAAGTTAAATGTGTTAAAACAGATATTGCTTTATGAAATTTCATAAACTCTCTTTAGACGCCCCTGGGATGACTGTTATTAACTATTCGGTTGATATTTTATCCTGTTGTGGTGCATGAGTGACTCTGCAGTGGATTGAATGATTCTGATCAGATTGTGTTGGCGAGGGAAGCGGATGATTGGATTATTTCACAGTTAAACCCAAGCAGGATATTCCGAGACGTGAAGAAACCCGTAGCAGCTGTGAAATACACTTTCTGCTGCCGATGACTTTTGTACAGCATGTCTTCTGGGAGTGGATCTGATGCGAGTAAAGAAGCTCATCTTGATGACAGATGTCAGAATATCAAAGACACACAGTCGGAGAGCAAGAGAGCAAAATCTGACGTTTTCCGTTTGTTTTTGATCAGTTTGAATGCGTGAGCTGCAGCAGAGCAAGCCAAACGCATGCATCTGATTTCACACATCGTGTTTGCGGTGCTCTTGAAGCGTCAGACGCGATTCTGTGAGAAGATCCTCCTTCAGGAGAACATCTGACTTCTGGAAGTTGAATTTTGGTTTTGGAAAGGACGAAATAGACTTTTTCAGATGATGGATGGCTTTATGTAATGAACTGTTGCATATTTATACAGCCAAAAGCATAAAGTTCAGCTGTTATTGGATGTGCTTGGCCTATTTTTTATCTGACATGCTTAATATTTCTTGTGTGATTGTTTGGATTTGTTTTTTCATGAATTTTGCACAAATCTTGCACCAATTTTTCGGTTAAGGGAAATAAAATTAAAACCATGATAAATTGCAAAAGGCTGAGATTTATTTAAATAAATGCATGTTTCAGTGTTTAATTACACACATGCAGCTTATGACAACAGTCTTATAAATATTAGTACTGCCATTTTACACTTGTAAAATAAAATTATTTTATTAATCATTTTATGTTATTTTAAATATAGTAGTCTTATTACAGTAATATAATCTTATTTTATTAAATATTTTTTCGATGTTTAATATTTCACATAATTAGAGTGAATTTGATACCGATAACTAGTTTTATGCTGATAACGAAGCAAAACGGATTACCGATATTACTAATCTATACACTGTTGCACACTTTTATTTATTAATGAATAAAAAAAGTATCAATTCTCACTGAAATCTATCTTAAAAAATTGTAAAAATGTAAAGTTGACATTTTGTGTCATCGAGATACTATTCTAGTTTTTTTTTTTTTCAATCATTGAATTTCTTTTTATTTGATGTGTTTTCTTTTATTTTAAGTTTTAGTTATTTTGTTATGTTTTTGTCATTTTTATTAGTTTTATTTTTTTTTATCAAGTTTATGTTTCAGTTATTTTAGTACATCAAGTTAATATAAATGAAAAGAAGAAGTGTTTCCATGGCAAGTACAGTAGCTGAAATCAAGTTAAAGTTTTTTGTTTTATTTTATTTTATTTTATTCAGGGATGTTTTATTGTGTTACCTGGTGAAGAAAAAAAACTGTGAGTGACATGTGGCCAAGTATGGTGACCTATACTAGGAATTAGTGCTCCCATCCAAAGTGCACACACACACAAACCGTGAACACACACACCCGGAGCAGTGGGGCGCCATGTGCTGCGGTGCCCGGGGAGCAGTTGGGGTTCGGTGTCTTGCTCAAGGGTCTTACCTCAGTCGTGGTTTTGAAGGTGGAGAGAGCGCTGTACATTCACTCCCCTCACCTACAATCCCTGCCGGTACAAGACTCGAACCCACCACCTTTGGGTTATGAGTCCGACTCTCTAACCATTAGGCACGGATTCCCCGTAAAATATTTTGTCATAAAAACTTCTTACCGATTTTAATAATTAAGTCTGTTTATTTATAATTAATAATAATTATCTTATAATTCCTACTATGATCTTTTTTTTGGTCAAATTATTGATTTATTATTATTAATTGCATTTTTGTATGTATAGGCTATATGAAGAGTTCATTTGCAAAAACAGATAACTCGATAATAACTTTGAAATTTTCAAAAATCATGTTTTTTCATTGTGCTTTCCAATTAATCTCAATCAAACTGCAGCTGGGTTATTTTGATTAGGTAAAAATAACTTCAAAATACTAGCTAACTAACACAATAAAACATGATAACATAATAAAAAAATGATTTTTGAAAATTGTATTAAATGGAGTTATCTGTTTTTGCAAATGAGCTCTTCATATACACAATTGCGAAAAATTGCAATTGTGTATTTTTCCCCAAATCTTTTAGTTGTACTCTCAAATCTCATTTGCATTCTTGTATTTTAGTGTCAGTGACATCAAACCTGGTGCAACACATCTACAATCTAAATGTGTTGTTTTTTTTAACTGTGGCGGGGGTAAAAAGGGGTAAAATATCTCTCAGGGGTTCAGGAGACCATGTTTGTGCTGATGTATTTTTGAATCTTGACAGTATAAATAACCATCGCTTTCATTGCATTGCATTTTGATATTCAAGAAAGAAACAATACGTGGTTAGAATGACATGAGGTGAGAAAAATGTGAATGCAGAGCTTACGGAAAGTTAATTTGTGTGTGTGTGAAGCCCAGCGTCTCATCTCTAGCTGCAGTCTGCTGTGCTTTTCTCATTTTTTCGTTGTCTCGCAGGGGATGAGGGGGGTGGAGATGTGCTGATCTCACCGTTACCGTCGGTTACCAGAGCCGCGTTCCTCTCTCTCTCTCTCTCTCTCTCTCTCTATCTCTCTCTCTCTCTCCCTCCCCCTCGAGCGTCTCCTCTCATCTTTTCTCTTGAGCTGAGAGTGAGAGACAAAGGCCCCCGTCCGTTCTGCACACGCTTAGACCGCCAACGCTCTTCTGCATGCCGGATCCAGTTTTTCTCGCACTACTATGCCTGTGTGCCGGACCGCTGCGTTTTAACTCGCGTGTGTGGAAGTGTGTTTTACGGATACTACAAAGCACTCGTGGTGGACTAGGATTCCTCGTCTTTAATGGAAGGATTGTACCACGGTAAGAGCTTTTCCTGCTGCTCTCTCTCTCTGTGTGTGTGTGTGTGTGTTTGCAGTGACGGAGAGAGAGGCTTCAGTTTCTACATGCTGTAACGAGTTCTGCTCGTGTCTGAAAGGGAAAATTTAATTTACAGCGATTTTTATTTGAATATTGGCAGCAGAAGGAAAACTGCTGAAATGGTAAAATACTTTTACTAAAAAGTGAAATGCACTTATCACATGCTGTGTGGTATCGGCGTTTGGTATCGGGGCATTTTAACGAGTACGAGCACGAGTACAGGAGCTCAGTATCGGGCCCGATACCAGTATCGGTATCGGTGCATCCCTAATACAGACATTTCATCTAATACCCACAGTCATTTTACCTTATGCAAAGTGTAATATTTGCAACAAAATGTTTTACTATAAAATACTGTATAATAATAATAAAAGGCATATATAATATACAGTCAAACCAAAAATGATTCAGACACCAGATATAATTTTTGATATTTTTTTACTAGTGTGTGCAGGACACTATAGTTCATTTATGTAAGTGAGGATTGCAAAATAATGTAAACTGTGACATATTATACCCAAAAATTCATCATACAGTGGACTACCAATAAAACTGACAAAGATTTGGGACCAAAAATTATTCAGACACTTTGACGTGACCATATTTTTCTTAAGTATTATCTGACATTAACAAGATGAATTTGTTCGGACACTGTTTAACTCTGAGTTCTTCTCATGCTTTATTATCATTTTCTAAACTACAGCGAATAAACTGTGATAATGTGTGAAATGTTGAAGGTGTCTGAATAAATGTTCATGTATCAGGTATATGGCATTTAATTATCGGTGCTACTTGTTATTGCAAAATGATACACTTTATAATTGTGGTGCAATGTATATAGAATGCTTTACCTCTGATGCGCTAATTTCAAATTTAGTTGCTTAACGAGACACCAAAACTTTTCTAAAAAAATAATAATAGAATATTGTTAAAAAAAAAAAAAAAAAAAAAAAATGGTTAAATTAAAATAATCTGGTTAACTGTTTAGAACTTTCAAAACCTGATATATTTGTGTGTCCCTAATGGTTTTTTGCATATTGTGGGGTTGCTTTAATATAGAAAGTCCTGTTTTTTATTAATATAGTTTCCTGGACAGGATTGTTTACCAAATATGTCTGATAACGTAAACTATTTTTTTTAAGTATGATACTGAAACGGATTACCGATATTACTAATCTATACACTGTTGCACACTTTTATTTATTAATGAATAAAAAAAGTATCAATTCTCACTGAAATCTATCTTAAAAAATTGTAAAAATGTAAAGTTGACATTGAAATTGCGCGAATCTCTTTGAAGTTGGAAAAGCTTAAATTGGTAATCTGGTAGAGGAAAAGCGCAACTGTGTAAAATTAGAAAAAAATATTATTTGTGTTTTTTCTGATATAAAACTGATTTAAAATGCTATTATTGACCAGACGATTGTCATATATATATATAATATAATATAAGATATATATATATATATATCTGATATATACTATTATATATATATATTATATATATTTCATGCATCACTTATGATTGTCTGTAAATTTTAATCATGAAGTGTTTAGCTTCAGAGTGACTGAGACGTTTGGAAGTGTGAGTTTAACTGAATGCAGTGCAAATCATTGATCTAGAGAGTTTCTTGTTCGTTTTACTAATGTGTATCTATCATAGAAGAATAACACTAGATGACATAAACAGCTAGCTAGATGATGGTAGCTGGTTACTCTTTTGATGTATTCGTGTGTAATTCTTCTGTAAAACGATCAGTGTTTTTTCAGGAAGACTGCATGTATGTACAGTTTTGGGAACTGTAAACAAAATGTAGGTCGGACACTTCTGCATCCATATGTTTGCATACTTATGTATGATAATTAATGGAAAGAGTCTATTGTTAGCGTTTGGAGTTGTGGTTGCTGTTGGCATAGTGATATTAAGGTCAAATGCAGATTGATATTTGTGTGGTTATTACTTCTGTTCTGATTGTATTCATGTGTGTTGTTGGTACGTGCGCTGAATTCCATGACTCTGATATATGGATTACTTTTGACTGATTGCTTTCCTGCGCTTGGAAGTGTGCCGCACGTGTGTGTGTGTGTGTGTGTGGGTGTGTGTGAGATTATGAATGCTGGCCTGAGTGTGTGGCAGGTGTGTGAGCTTGTGTGTGTGTGTGTGTGTAAGTGTGCTTGTTTTGCCCCGGGACCTTGAATGAGGCGTGTTCCTCTCACCCCTCATTGTGGCACACAATGACATGGAGGAAGGACGTGTGTGCGTGTGTGTGTGTGTGTGTAAAACAGCCCTCCATCATCTGTCAGTCCAGATTGGTTCAGTCATCTCATTGGGGACTGGAATAGGGTCCTTTGCTAAATTTCTCACATTTAAATTTTTTAAGCACTGTTCCAAAACCTAGTGAGCTGCCTAACTAGACAGCATTATTAGCCATCATAAATTAGTGCCCCATGAAATGCCTTTTATTTTTTTCTGCACATTAAATGAGATGGTTTTGGAAAGTGGGTGGTGAAAATATTTTTTCCCCCTGTTTTAAACAGACGTTTAGCGAAAGTGCAAATGTTTGGTGCATTTTAGGATGAATGAGATGATGCAATCAGCATCCCTAGTCCACCATGCTAAGTTTTTAATCATTTTATTTTAATAAATACATTTTTATGTTTATTAATTTTTTTATTTGTTTTAGTTAATTATATTGTATTTTTAATTTTTATTTAATTTTATTTTTTGGTTGTTGTTTTTTTTTGAAGAATGAAGAGATGAGGACTAAAGACTTTAGAAATTAGTTGCCAGAAACAATGGAATAATGTAATAATAGCTTTGTCAGATTAAAAGGGGTCAGATAATGCGATTTCAATTTTCCTTTCTTTTGGAGTGTACAAGATGATGTGCTAGATAAAAAAAAGATCCTGAAGTTGCACAGATTAAAGTCTCAAAACCAAAGAGATATTCAAAGTTAAGACTCTGCCACGCCCCCCTAAAACGGGTCGTTCTAACACACCCCCACATATCTAACTCACTATGTGGAAATATTAGCATAAAGCCACCCAAATGTGCACGCAAAGAAAAAAGGCATGGTTTCAGTAACCGCAGTTAGTGTTTGAAGCAGCCATGTCAGGGAGACGCAGTGTGTTTCTAGGCGAAAGCAAAAGCACTTTGTTTGGCCTTCCGAAAGTAGATGCAATTAGAAATCTTTAAGATTACTTACAACAAAACAGCAATGCATTTTATAGACGACCGTTTCGTGAACCTAGGAGAGGAGGTCATTCTGACTTTGCTATGACAATCTGGGTCTTCTGAATCAGCTACTGTTTTGTTAGTATTTTAAGTATTTGCTATTGACGGTTCAAATGCGGATTTTTTTTGCACATCGTGTCGTGCCGAGAGAGAGAGAGAGAGGGGGAGGTCGTCACATCACCAAGTGGGGAGTTTAACGTGGCTTGTGTACTGCTCACATACCAGCTTCATCACTGTGTCTACAATAATGTACAGTATTGGAAAAATAATGTGTTTGTTTGAACATTAAAGCATGTCAACATAATCTGATACACCAAATAATGATCTTTAAAAAGAGCATATGACCCCTTTAAAAAAACACTATATAAACTAGATTTTTATTATTTTATTTGTTTGATTTAATTATTTAGTTTTTATTTTATTTTTGTGCATTTTATTTTTACATTTTGACATTTTCTAAAGAAAATAATTTTTTCCTTTGCAAAATTCACATCAGTTGCATCAAATGTTGACTATTGTTATATCGTTAAGAACATCATTAACAGTGGCATTATCAATATATCTAATAATATTAATAATATTCATTATTCTTCCCCATGTAATGTTAAAGGAACACTCCAATATTTTTGAAAATAGGCTCATTTTCCACTCCCCTAGAGTTAAACAGTTGACTTTTACCATTTTCGAATCCATTCAGCAGATCTCCGGGTCTGGCGGTAACACTTTTAGCTGTAGCTTAGCATAGATCATTGAATCTGATAGACCGTTAGCATCTAGCTCAAAATGACCAAAGAGTTTCTATATTTTTCCTATTTAAAACTTGACTCTTCTGTAGTTACATCGTGTACTAAGACCAACGGAAAATGAAAAGTTGCGATTTTCAGGCCGATATGGCTAGGAACTATACTCTCAAGGAACTTTGCCAGTTACCATGGGTGCAGCAGGCGCCAAGGCTAGTTACCTGCTGGACTATTCAGGCGTGCGTAATATCATTGCACCTGCTGCACCCATGTTACGGCAGCAAAGTTCCTTGATTATTACGGCGGAATTAGAGTATAGTTCCTAGCCATATCGGCTAGAAAATTGCAACTTTTCATTTTCAGTCGGTCTTAGTACACGATGTAACTAAAGAAAAGTCAAGTTTTAAATAGGAAAAATATCGAAATCTTTGGTCATTTTTTGAGCGAGATGCTAATGGTCTAATCAGATTCGATGATCTATGCTAAGCTGCAGCTAAAGTGCTACCGCCAGACCCGAGATCGGC
The DNA here is from genome assembly GCA_018155175.1 of Sinocyclocheilus anophthalmus. NCBI lineage: Eukaryota > Metazoa > Chordata > Actinopteri > Cypriniformes > Cyprinidae > Sinocyclocheilus > Sinocyclocheilus anophthalmus. The sequence goes on along the minus strand of JADLZN010002179.1, from coordinate 59,755 downwards.
TGAATGGATTCAAAAACATTAAACTCAACTGTTTAACTCTAGGGGAGTTGGAAAATGAGCCTATTTTCAAAAATAGTGGAGTGTTCCTTTAATATTTTCCCATCACAAACATTAAACTCCCAAAAAAAGTCAGGCAAGTTTCAGAAGTTTCCCCTCTCTCTCTCTCTTTCTCTGACCTTGTATCAGTCCTGCTGCATCAGCACCTGGCTGCTCTCTGTCACGCTGAGGAGTATGGGAAGCAACCCCCACTGCTGCTGCAGTGCATTATGGGTAGTGCGAGCAAAGCTTGTTTGATGTCTGATCGTCACGGATATCATCTTATAGATGGTGCTTCATAGACAGATACAGAAATCATCTAAAGAACCGTCTTCAAAGCTGAATGTATATCTGTCTAATGTAATACGGGAAAGAATAAATCAGGTGATTGTGAATGAAATGAAGCTGAAGCTCTCAGACAGACGGGCGTCTCATAACATTCACTGACTGTCCAGCTTGTTGTAACAACATTAATTGAGCAGATTTTTGATATGTATCGGTGTATTGGTGTTAACTGATAAGTCACCTAACATTTTGTCTTTGGTCAGCATACGTGCTGCTCTTTGACCGTTTTGATGCAGTACAGAGAGACACACAGGTTTATATTCACACCACATCAGTGTTGATGTCATTCTCTCCGTCCGTCATCCTGTCGTTCAGTAATTACAGCTGAGAGACAAAGCCGTCGTCTGTCCTCTGCAGCAGAACCTCTCGCCGCGGTCGGGTTTGAATGTAAATAAATCACAGCTGGGGCGGTTTTGCTACATTAGGACACAGATGGTTGAGCATTATTTATAGATCCTCAAGGGTAAGTGCAGTTTAATAAGGTACCACTGAGATCTGAATGCAGGTTTATTAGTCAGGTGCTTTTTTGTAGTTTTGTGCCAAATGTGTCAAAAGTTTTGTGCTTGAAGAAGTGAATTGTACTTTTGACAGATCTCTTTAAAAAGTTGTAAATCCACTAATATTGACCTAGAAAACAAGAAACATTTCTGATGATCAATGTTGAAAACATATTTTTGTGGAAACCATGATACATTTTCTTAGAAAGTTCAAAAGAACGGCATTTATTTGAAATGTATATATATATATTAGTGCTGTCAAATGATTAATCGCGATTAATCACATTCAAAATAAAAGCGTTTGTTTACATAATATACAGTGGTGGGAAAAAGTGTTGCCCCCCTTCCTGTTTTTTTAATTTTGGCCGTCATTGTCACACTTTAATGTTTCAGATCATCAAACAAATTTAAATATTATTACATAAAGATAATGCAAGTAAATACAAAATGCTGTTTTTTTAAATGATTATTTATTTTATTAATGGAAAAAAGCTGTCCAAACCTGCCTGACACTACGTGAATAATTAATTGCCCCCTAAATCTAATAATTGGTGTGCCACGCTTTGCAGCAACAACTGCAATCAGGTGTTTGCGATAACTGGCAATGAGTCCTTCACATCACTGTGGAGGAATTTTGGCCCACTCTTCTTTGCAAAATTGTTTTAATTCAGCCACATTGGAGGGTTTTCAAGCACGTATGGACTGTTTAAGGTCATGCCACAGGATCTCAATCGGATTTAAGTTTGGACTTTGATTTGGCCACTCCAAAACTTAATTTAGTTTTTCTTGAGCCATTAAGAAGTGGACTTGCTGGTGTGTTTGGGATCAAACCTGCTACATAACCCAAGTGCGCTTGAGCTTGAGGTCACAAAACTGATGGCCGGACATTCTCCTTCAGGATTTTCTGAAAGAGTACAGAATTCATGGTTCAGTCAATTATGGCAAGTCGTCCAGGTCACACTACCACCACCATATTTGACTCTTGGTATGATGTTCTTTTTACGAAATGCTGTGTTGGTTTTACGCCAGATGTAACGGGACACACACCTTCCAAAAAGTTCAACTTTTGTCTCATCAGTCCACAGAATATTTGCCCAAAAGTCGTGGGGATAATCAAGATATTTTTTGGCAAATGAGAGCCTTTGTGTTCTATTTGGTCAGCAGTGGCTTTAGCCTTGGAACTCTCCCATGGAAGCAGTTTTTGCCCAGTCTCTTTCTTATTGAATCATGAACACTGACCTTAACTAAGGAAAGTGAGGCCTGCAGTTCTTTAAATGTTGTTCTGGGTTCTTTTACGACCTCCTGGATGAGTCATCGTTGCACTCTTGGAGTAATTTTGGTAGGCAGGCCACTCCTGGGAAGGTTCACCATTGTTCCAAGTTTTCTCAATTTGTGGATAATGGCTCTCACCGTGGTTCACTGGAGTCCCAAAGCCTTAGAAATGGCTTTATAAACCTTTCCAGACTGATACACTGTCAACCGTTTTGATTCTCATCTGTTCTTGAATATCTTTAGATCACAGCATGATGTGTTGCTCTTTAAGCATGCTTCACTTTGTCAGACAGCTTCTATTTAAGTGATTTCTTGATTCAACCGGTCTGGCAGTAATCAGGCCTGGGTGCGGCTAGTGAAATTTAACTCAGCTTTCTAAAACAATGTGGTTAATTGCAGTTCTTTCATGATTAACAGGAGGAGGCAATTAATTTTCACGTAGGGCCCCGTAGGTTTGGACAGCTTTTTTCCCTATATAAATGAAATCATCATTTAAAAACTGCATTTTGTATTTACTGGCATTATCTTTGTGTAATATTAAAATTTGTTGATGATCTGAAACATTAAAGTGGGACAAACATGCAAAAAAATAAGAAATCAGCAGGGGGCCAACACTTTTTTCACACCACTGTATGGGTGTGTACGTGTAGTATTTATTATGTATATATAATAACAAACTACTGAATTAACAAAAAGTATTGACATGTGTGTATACAAACAGTATATTCAATATATTTAGATTCGAATAAATATAAATATTTATATATAAAACAGACCTTTTCTTAATTATATAGATGCAGTGTGTGTGTATTTATATGCTACAAAATAAATATACACAGTACACACTTATATATTATGTAAAGAAAAACTTTTATTTTTGGATGTGATTAATCGCGATTAATCGATTGACAGCACTAAATATAATATATATAATATATATATATATATACATATAATAATATATTATATAGTATATATATATATATTAATAACATTCTAAATGTCTTTACTGTAACTTTTGAGGCAATCCTGCTGAATGAAAGAATAAAAATTTACTGACACCAAACTTTTGAACTGTATTGTAAACAGAAATATTTTCTCTAATTTTATATTTCATAAACTCTTTTCGGTACCATTTTGTCACACATTAAGGACCATGTCAGTCACTTTTGAGCAGATTTGTACCAGAAAAGACTTTGTTGGTGGCATATTTGGCCAGGATTTTTGGCATTTAAAGGGACAGTTTGCCCAAAAATGAAAAATTGTATTTTAAAGTAGATTTTTTGAAGAATGCGGGTAACCAAACAGTTGCTTGTTGCCAGTGACTTCCATAGTATGGAAAAAAAAGCATTGGAAGTCAATGGGGACCAGAAACTGAACAGAAACAGTTTGGATACCAACATTCTTCAAAATATCTTCTTTTGTGTTCAGCAGAATAAAGAAGCTTGTACAGGGTTGCAAAAACTTGAGGGTGAGTAAATGATGACAGAATTGTCATTTTTGGGTGAACTATCCCTTTAACCAGCTTGTAGCATTAATAAACAAGCATTGTGTGGTGAAGATCTGATCCGTATCTGCTCTGAATGACTGTGATAATGCTTCAGTTGGAGCGGTTTGTGCGTTATCATCCCGACTGAGCTGAAACACAGAGCCGTTTGTGTTCAGGTTTCACTCCATCCTCTCATAACCAGCCGAGCTCAAAGGCCAACAGCTTGATAAGCAGGTGTTTGGGTCTGCACAGTCTTGCACGTATCCTTTATTGGTGACCTTTGCATTGCGTCTTGATCCTCAGCATGTGACATTATGGAGCCGAGAGAATCAAGACTGGTGCCTATGAAAGGGTTTGACATGAAGAAGTGTGAACGATCTATTAAAAACGTCCGCCAGCGTATATGAAGTGTGACAGAAGTGTGTTAAAATCACACTGATCCTTTAATCTCTGGACACACCGTCAATAGAGCGGCCATGCGATGCCATTCACATGTAGATTTGATTAGCCGCTAACAATATTGATTATTTTGAGTGTGTGTATAATTGGTGTCTGCAGAGAAAAGCCGCGAGGGAATCCACATGTGAGGGTCACAAGGTCTGGCGTTTCCGTAGATGAGTCTGTCATCCATTAGGATCCGATGTCAGAGCTCATAAAGGAGCACGGCAGTCTGTTCTTGGTTGTTATAGTTTGTCCACATCAAAGAAACCCCATAACGGCAGAGTTATTGCTGGCAGGGTTTATGGGAGATGCTAAAGGAGCCCATCTGTGAATCTGGTGCCGTGACCCGGATCTCATTCTGGGCTAACGTACAGCTGATGCCAGTTTCTTGGTCTCTCGTTTCCCTCCATCTGTTCACATCATTCACACTCTTTATCAACAGCATCGTGCCGACAATTTTACACTGAGAGCGTGTGAGTGTGACATCTTAGAGTATGTTACAGTTATTTATTTAACAGGTGATAAATAAGGGTGAGTGAGGGTAGATACAAGTGTACAGGATTTTCTGGCTCATATAGTTGTAAAAACCTTCCTTGCAACTAAAGGTTAATGGGTTCATCTTACATAAATGTTCCCTATGGATGGGTAACTATCTAAAAATAGTAATATAATGTAAAAATAGTATTATAATATACTCCTATGTTCAATTTTTAGTAGAAACATCGGAGACAAAGTTGATACTTAAATGAAACCGGACTGAAAACCAGATGAGCACTTTTATATCTCTTTAATATCTTCTATCTTCTGGTTTTGACCGTTTTTCAGGCTCCTGTGTCTCAGATGTTTCTCCTGAGTAAAAGATCCCATTCATCTCACATGTGTCTCCTCTAGAGTCTCCTCTAATATCTAAAAATAGTATACAATGTATTTTATATTATATAAGATATTTTTATATTCAAAAATATATGTATATATAAATATTTATTAAAACTTAAATATGTAAAATAATACAAAATAAACTATCAAAATTTGGATTTACAGAATACAACGATTATTATCGAATATATATGCATTATAGGAATAATTAAAATGTAATAAATATTTTTATATAAACTAATATAAGATTTGAGAGAGAGATAGATAGATATTAATAAAATAGCCACTACTATAAGAAAATTACTTAAAATATGACATGTTAATAGAATAATAATATTATAGAACGAATAAAAAATTATTCATGTAAAATTAAATAACTTGTACAATCCATCTATAATATTCTATCTCTATCTATTTTAAATGTATTTTACACACACACACACCCCACAACCACACCCACACACACACACACACACATCCACATATAATTATGTCAAAATGTATATAAATAAAATAATTTAAAATTAACATGTATTATAGAATAATAATATTAGAGAGTAATGTACCTTATAGAATAGTAACATTTTATTGTATATTTGATAAAAACACACACACACACACACACCACAAACACACACAAACACACACACACACCACACACAGGACACACAAGACTCATTACACACACACACACACACCACACACACACACAACCACACACACACAATACTCATACACACACACAATACTCACACACACAATACTCATACACACACACAACACACAACACACACAATACGAATACACACCCCACACACACACACACACACAATACTCATACACACACACACACACACACACCCACACACCAATACTCTACACACACACACACACACACACACACAACACACACACAAACAAAAACACACACAAACTCATACCCCACCCCACACCACACAACAACACAATACCATACACACACACACACACACACACACACACACATTACTCATAAACACCACACACACACACACACACACACAATACTCCATACACACACAACACTAACATACACATACACACCACACACACACACACACACACTCACAGATAAAGGTTATGAAAGTACAAGAATTGAAAGAGAAGGACTAGTTAAAAAATTATTCAGGACATGTTTTCCCTACTGCTTTTCACAAAAAGTACACTAGAAAATAATATTTGATCCCTTTTCATTTATAGTCATCAATATAGAAATACAGTTAACAGCAGTATATACCGGCACATCTGAAACTATGTTTTACATTTTTATTTTGACCAAAAAAATGCCATTAAATAAATATATCCTAAATATCCAATATTGTCCATCGACTAATCAAATAAAAGATGTCACAGGATGTGTGCTTGGAAATGAACATGTAATCGGTGATAAGTTGAGTTTAAACTGATGTAAATGTACGTGTTGTTGTGTATTTATTCACTCTGTGTTTGATATTGTGGTTTATTTTCTTTCATTTCCCCGCTGTGATCTCGTTCTCTGGGTCTGTCCAGACAAACGAGTAAGGTTGCAAGTGTGTGTTGTGTGTGTGTGTGTGTGTGTGTGTGTGTGTGTGGTTGTGTTTGCAGTGCAATCTCCAACAGATGTAAACAGTTATCAACCAGTGTAGACAAACAAACAGCCTTGTCTTGTGTAGCGCTCTGGAAAAAAATGACCCAGTTCTGATGAACCCGCTATTCAGCTTTGATTACGATTCGTTTAAATTTGTGCTCTTCATGTGCACTCATTTTGTTATTTGGTTTGGTATTCTTTTGGGGGATATCAGTGTAAAAAAAAAAAAAAAACAAAAAAAAAAAACCAAATAGACAGTCCACCCAGTTAAATCAAATTTGCATTTCTGCCTTTCTATGGCATTGAATACAATACAATTCTACCAGTCAAATGTTCCAGGTTCTTCCTGGATAAATATTAAATTATTGCCTTCGGCATTTAGTGTATTTTTTTTTTTTTATACAAACCTAAAATGTTCATTATTGGTTTTAATATAAATGTGACAATCATCATGATATTATCATTGTTATTTTTCTCACAATATTGTGTTAATGCTTTTATGAGTGTAAAATTAATTTATGTGCGAATTTCTTTAATGAAGAGGAATGTTGTTCCTATTCAGTCTAACTCGTCAATTAAACAATACAATTTAGTCTGTCATAAAAAAAATACAAAGTACACTAAATGCAGAAGGCATGATTTATCCATAAAACTCCATGTTTTGACTGGTACACTGAAAAAAGTTGGCGTAGAAACAATTTCTTCTCAGAAATTGTTAGTAAATTTCACAAATAATAACAAAGTAACAATCTGAATCAAATGAGAAAATTTGAATTAAAAAGGCTGAAATAGCATTTCCAAAGCGTATTCAATAATCTTTGAATAATAATTTTTTACAGTGTTGTATGTAATAGATTGCAATCAGTTCCATAGAAGGCTTGAATTACCACATTTTGATGCATTTGGTAACTGTATGCACTTTCAACACAAGATCAGAATTAGGAAAACCATGTTGAGTTGATTACTCAGTGTTTATGAGAAACTAGTCATTTGGATGCAGTGTCACACACACACACGCACGCACACACACACACACACACGCAGTCAGGAGGCTGTGAATCATCTCTGCTTATTGATCTGTGCATGCGGCTGACAGTTGATAAAGCTTTTCCTTGTAACTAAGCTCCAGTAAATGGGTGGTTTCCTTCCCGCTCGTGTCTCGCTTCAGTCTCAGAAGTCCGTCGGTCCTCATGTCCTCGCCAGATTGTCAAAACACGTCCTCTTTTAGACACGCTTGTCTTATATGTCATCAGTTTTTATTGGCTGCAACAACGAAAAATTGAATCTCTTTCATGTCTCAGCAGTGGGATTAAATTGAGAGCAAATGGAGATTTTTGCTTATACTATATGTCAACTATTGACTCATTTGAATCTATTTTTGTCTCTCCTGAGGATCTTTAGTAGAAACATCTGAGACAAAGTTGATATTTAAATGAAAACCAGTTGAGCACATATGCATCTTCTGGTTTTGACCTCGTTATTTTCAGTGTGTTACGAAGATGTCTGATTTTGCTGGCGGTCTTGGCTGCAGTTTTGTCCAGCACTCTGCACCGCAGACAGGGGGCGCCGTAGAGATTACAGCTGACCTATAAAACCACATGCTCTGCTCAATGTGCTGAGATGACAAAACCAGGTGTCCTGACCTTTCTTCTCTCTCTCTTTCTCTCCACAGACATTTCCAGAATTTCATTTTACACAGGTGAGTGACTTTATTATAAACCTTGTTTATTTCAAGCTGAGTAACAGACTGAGTCATCTGAGCTGCTGTGTGGGTGTGAAGCCTTCATCATGAGGCGTTTGATGTGGACTGTGATGGTTGTTGGTTTTGTCTCCTCTGTTGAGCTCGCTGTGCTTCACTGTGACTGTGAGTCAAATCGGTAAAAAAAGAATGAAACTTAATGGCTAATGAAACTATGTTTTTCTCTTTATTTAAAAACAGTTTATAGAATAGAATAATTTTGCCGTATGACAACAGAATTTTGTGCAAAAATACATTTCTGGAAACACTTTACAATAAGGTTTAATTTGTTAACATGAACTAACTTAACAGTATTCCAACACTCGTTATATCTTAGTTAATGTTCATTTAATTTAATACATTAATACAATGCAAAAAAGTGTATCTTTTGACATTATCTAATACACTGTGAACAAACATGAAAAGTATTTTTATGAACAAACATTAACAAAGATTATTAAATGCTGCAAAATGTTTATTGCTAGTTCATGATACCCAATATGTTAGCTAATGTTAACAAACATGATTTATATATTTGGCATTTTTCTATTATAAATATTTAAACATCCTTTAAGCAAAATTTAATGTAAACTTTTTCTTAAGCAAAAAATTTTTTTTTTACCCCATTGTCATTTAAGCAGAAAATTGAATTCTAAAGACTTCTCAAGTAAATGTATCTTGTTAAGGATGTTTAGATATTTCTGTAACACATCTGTAAAACAAGAAAAAATACGGAGTAAATAACAGTGATTTTTGCAGTGTTATGTGGAATATTCCACACATAAATAAATATAAATTAATAAAAAAGATATATATATGTGCATGCATTTTTGCATTTATTTATGCATGCTGCTTTTTATTCCACCAGTCAGAGACTGTGATGCCGCTTACAAAATAAGTTCACTTTTGTAATATTTATTTTGCTAGAAACTATTGTACTGTATGATAACCATGTATTTTATTTATATAGCTCATATAGATCCATATATGCATCTTTTGGTTCTCAGAAATATTCAAGGAATATTATTGTGTCATTATAGTGTCCAAAATAACTCATAATACCTTAGTACTCATTTGTTATTATTTAAACACTCTATCCTTTTAGTTTTGTCTGTCTTTGCTCTTTTCTCCGCGTGTTTGTGGTGTCCATTTGCATGCATGCATGTGTGTGTGTTTCATATTTGGCGGGGTGTTGAGGGTTTGATTCATTATTTTGGGTCTCGCTGAGGTTCGTTTGATGTGGTAACGAGAGGAAATTAACTGATGAGTCATTAACGCTTGCGCTGTCAAGTGTCGGCCCACATTAATATTCATCAGTGCGTTCCTCAGTGTCCCGCGAGCGCTGTGCGGGACAGACCCGGCCGTCTGGGGCCTCGATCTCTGCTGCCATAGAAACGGCAGATTCACATGCACGTCACTGACGGAGGCCACATTCACGCTGCGTCCACAAATGAACAGTCTGTGGGTTTCCGACAGCGTTGCACTGCAGGAATCTGCTGCATTCAGAATATAATGAATGCATGAGGCAGAGAATGTTTAATATGAGGTGCAGTAATCGACTTACTGTAAGACTTGTGAGGGATGATCAGGCGCATATGGAAACGCTAATTTAATTGCATGTTTACTGCTTTTCAGTGAGTATTTATTTGAGGTGGTTTGCATGAGATTAGCATTTATTCATATAGCAGACTGTGATGAACGCTACAATGCAAGCCATTAATCATATAAGAGATCAATAGTGTTAGGAGTGCTGCAATACAGAGTTTGGCCAGAAAGGATCAATCCAGCACAGAACTGCAAGACGGTACAGAATTAAGAATTGATTTAGTGAGATTCACTGATAGCAGAGGGAAGTTTAATCAGCATGTAACTGACGCGTTTAGAAACGGAGGTGTTTTGTGCTGCTGCAACATTGATGACAAGCACCTGATTTACCAGCGTGTGTCGCATTAAAGATGCAACTGTTCCCCGTCGTACCGTTCATGAACATACTGCGTTTAATTACTCCACAGATGGGCTTTCAAGCATCTGCAGTCTGTTTCGAATACTTACTGCATAACGCACACCTGCAATTTTATTAATGAATTTAAATGTATTTATAATATATTTAAAAATTGTAGTATTTTTTTACTTTTCCTATTGATGAAATGAGAAATATATATTATAACGTATTTATTAGTTTGATATTTATATATATTTACATAAATTATATATTCATATAACTATACTATAATTTATATTTATTTAATTTTTTTTAAGCTTTTATATATTACATTTGAGAGAAATTAGATATTCATAAATATATTATAATTGTATTGATTTATTTATTTTTAGCTTTTAGATCGTTATAGATAAAATATGGGTGAAATATTTTTATGATTTATTTAAGGTACCTTTTTATATAACAAATTATATATTACTTAGAGAAAAATACAGTCTATTGCAATTTTATTTTTTTTTTTTATTTTTATTTATTTATGCTCTTTTTAAGATAAATTAGATATTCAGACAAAATATCTTGGAAGTTATAGTAATATGCGTTTAGTGTAAGTTTAAGTTACATTTATATAAATGACTAATATAAAATATATCATGATTTAATTATCAAATTTATCTTTTTATAAATGAAAATAAAATAAATTATGTTGTAATTTTATCATTTATTAATTTTTATAGTGGTATGTATTTTTTTTACATTTTCTAAACACAGATAGATAGATAGATAGATAGATAGCTAGATAGATAGATAGATAGCTAGAAAGAAATTGTTTTTATTTTTATTTCTTTTTAGTTTCTCACAGTATCTATGCAAATAGCATGGTACTTTTTTGTAAGTGGAGTATTTTTGATGTTTTGCACAGTCTCTTAATGATATATCTGAAGCCTGATCTCTTGGGATTTTCAGTCGCTCCTGTAGTCCCGAGCCCTGCTCAGTCGCATCCCATGCGTTGTGTGTGTTGTGCTCAATCTGCTCATGCGTGAGTGAAGTGTTCGGTCGAGTGTGGAGTGTGTCTCAGTGCCGCACCGTGTCCTGCTGAGGGAGTCAGAGCCTGTTTATAAAGGCTTTTGTCAGGATCATTGGGCCGGATGTGAAGGGTTTGTATAGGAAAGCACTGCACCCCTCCCTTCCCAGCAGCCCCTTTGTCTGGCGCTCTCTGTATTTGGGGTTTGTGAGTAGGGGGTGTGGATCCACAGCTCATGTTAGTGCCTGCATGAACTCCCAGCACTGCGTCTGGTTGTGTGTCCTGTCATGGTTAGTGCTGGTTAATTTAACCACCCGTGCATCCAGGTGACGTCCAGTTATCATGTCTGAAATAATAACTCCTATTTTGTCTTTCTAAACCAGTTTGGCTTAAAAATGCCTGAGAAATTTCTGACATTTTGAAGCAAAACTTGGCAATCAGATTAAATAATGAGTTTAAAAAGATTGTGGCTGAGATATGTGATTGGTTCATTCACACACTGGCTCTGCAATGCATTGTGGGATACATACTAATGTAAGTGTACTTTGTATATTTTGCTCATTTTGGCTTTACAGCAGGGTTAGTATAGTGAACTAAAACTAAAACAATAAAAAATGTGTTACTTGAGCTGAAATAAAATAAACATGAATTTAAATAAATCAATATTGTAAAAAAATGTAACTTATTTTATTTCAGCTAGTTGCCAAGACAAAATATCTCATTTTCATTCAGTTTAACTTGAAGTACTAAAATAAACTTAACCAGAATCATGCGTAGTCACTAAATTATTTAATTTATTTAATTTAATTACTTTAATTTAATTTAATGAATTTAGTTTAGTTTAGTTTAGGTTAGTTTGCTTTATTTTATTTAGTTTTTATGGGATTAAGGTTTATTAAATATTTTTTGGTTTTAATTGGGTGTGTTGTATGTAATTTAATGGACATTCTTTTGAGGAGTGCTCACAATTTTGTTTGTGTTTTCAAAATTGACATAAAGATCATCAGTCAAATAAAAGAACGAAACTAATGAATAAAACTGATAAACAATTATATGAAAAACAAAAACAATTCCTAAAACTGTAACAAATTTAAGAAAACAGAAAATATAAATAAAATGTAATTCAAAAAAGTATATCTACTGACTAAAGAAATAGTAAGAGGTAGTTATGTTAGTATGCTATTTCGAACATAAATCCCAAAGAAAAAAGGACTTCTTCCAATGAAAATCGAATAAGACGTGCCGTTTATAGATACACGCAGTGTTTTGTTAATAGCTGGATTTTGGGTCGTAAGTGAATGCGATCATCCTGGCAGTTCCTCTCGTAGCGCATGGTCCTGTCAGATGAGACGAGAGATCTTCGTGTTCATGCACAGGACCAGCTCTGGACGTCAGGGTTGGGGCTTTGAAAAAGGCTGTTTGGCCCATCTGTGGAGGCTCCTGACTGAATGAGAGCTTTAGAAAGAACTCTCCTGCTGGATAAAGCCCCGTGATTGGATTCAGTCAGAGCTGGCTCACACACACACACACACACACACACACAGTCACACAACACACACAACACACAAACACACACACACCACACAAACACAAGCACACACACAACTACACGCCCACACACAGCACACACAACACACACACAAATACACACACACACACAAATACACACAGGTTTGTTTTTGTGAAAAGGGGGGACATCCCATAGGCGTAATGGGTTTTATACTGTACAGACCATATATTCTATTGCTCTACACCAACCCTACCCCTAAACCTACCCCTAACAGGAGACTTTGTGCTATTTCAGATATTCAATACACTCCATTCTGTGTGATTTATAAGTGTTTTGAAAAGTGGGGACATGGGGTAATGAATGTCCTGAAAAGTCACCTTCTCCTTGTAACACCTGTCATACCTTTGTCATTATACAAGTGTATGTCCTCATTTGTCACAAAAACACGCGCACACACACACACACACTCGCACACACTCTCTCACACACACACACACACACACTCACACAGACACAGCGTTGAAACGGAATAGCTATGAACCTTGACAGAATAAGAGCTCACAAACCTCACGGAGACTCAGCCATGAAAAGAAAACACGTACTTTAGAATGCATGTTATACGCAGAACAAACCCAGGTGGGTGTTCTGTCAGATTAGCTACTTATATGAGAAAAAACATTTCGACCTCCGGACTATCCCAAGACAGTCCTGGTTGGTGGATCTGAGATTGTCACACACACTTGTAGTTGGTCTTTACAATTGATGGACTTGGTCTTAACCTTTAGTTGTGCTGTCGCAATTATAAGATGCTGGTTTGATCCATACACACAACACAGATCCGCACAGAATCCATACAAATCCGAGCTTTGACGAACATAGACAGCGTCAGTAGGGCGTTTGGGTCAGCGTTTAGATGTGTTTAGCTGCTTTGCACACAGTTCGACTAGGGTGACGTGTGGGTAGCGTTGGCTCTGCTGGGGGTATTGATTGAGTTTGGTCGCGAATGGCTCAGGCTGAGGAAACAAAGTGTTTAACTGCCTCTATTCTTCACATTGTGTCTGTGAGGAGCAGCTGTAGCGGAGGACATCTCTACAGACCCACGACACATCAGCACTGAGATGCCCACGTAGACAGCATCTGTAGATATTTATAAATGAACTTATGAATGCTTTTCCAAAGGACAGATAGCATCATAGCTGCCTTTTAAGATATTTGATTTGGGCCAAATAATAAAAACAACAACAACACAGTGTATGAAAGCAACCCCAGAATGTGTTTATGCATCTGTAATCCACACAGTGTGTGTGTTTGAAATGCAGTACTTGTGTATGTATATCAGGGATTTTATAAATAAGAATCATTATAATTAAATACATTTATAATTATAAGTTATACCTTTATATAAATAAATATAATGCACACTTTATTTATTATGTATTTAATAAGTGTGTTTTATGCCATATATTTATTTCAATTAGATATTCACTAAAAATGGCATGCAAGGAGGTTAGGGGTGAATAATGAAAGAAATATTCATTATAATTGTGTTTTATTCATGTTAGGAAATAGTATTAGTATTATGGGATTAAAATCAAGTGAAATTATTTTAAAATATGAATATCATTCTGTTTTAAAAGTATTATTATACAGATAATAAGTTAAATCGTCAGTATTGAGATAGTAATGTAAAGTACAATAATTATTACTTTAGTTCAATCCTGACGTTGCTATTTTTATTTTATTTACTATAATCGGATTGCTATGTTTTGAAAGTGCTATATAAATAGCTTAAAGTATTGTTGTATAATAAAATTGTATGATTTATTACGAATAATATAATGATTATTATTATTATTAGTCCTTGAGACGTTATTTTTATTAAAAGATCAAGTAAATAAATAATACTTAATATAATAATAATGATTAGTAATATGTAAAATAACATTGAATAATTGTAATAGTGATAATACATTTAAATAGTGATAATAATAATTGTATTGTTTTATTATTTTCTTTTATTGAGTAGTTATTTAATAATACATAAGAACCAAAAAAAAAACTCTCTGCGTAAGTAGACTAATAATAAAAATATAGTGCGTTAGAAAACAAGAACTGTGTGACCGGCACCTGAAAAGGGAGCTGCCTATGAAGGCAGTAAACAGCAAGGCAGCTCACTAGGTTTTGTTACGGAGCTGTAGTGTAAAGAAAACATGCAGTGAGCATGCTGGGAAACACAAATGGCCGTTATGGGGACAGAGGCAATAAAAAGGCATGCAGGTCAGCGATGATTTGCAGTTGAGTTGGTAAACAGCCACTGCTGAAGGAAAGGAGTCTGGGATTTGCATATTAATGAGGCTGCAGTGGCTCCTCCCCCTCTAGCCTCTGCACTGGCCTTTCCTGAGTCAATCGGCTCAGTGGCCTCGCCGAGGCAGAGTGACACGTCTCCATCTGTCTCCTCCGAGATCACGTCAGCCTCTTCCTGTGAGATCTGTGTGTTCCTGTCAAGGGCGTCTGTGGATCTGTGTGGAGTGGGTCGATCTGCACGTCAGGAAGCTGTGGATTATTGTCGTGCCGTGTGTCCTGAAGGAGGCCGGGGTCTGGGTGTGTGGCGGGATGTCGCTGGGTCTCATGAGGGTGTTTGAGAGCGGCGGGTGCTGGCTGACCCTCAGCACGGCCTCAGACAGACAGTCAGCCGCATACATGGAGAAAAGTCGCTGCAGTCCTTTCCCCATATGCTGGGCCGCAGGTACACTTCTGACTGTTTGCTGTAACGCTGCTTCGTGCTTGTGTGTCGGGGTTTGCAGAGTTTCTGATTGCTGATTGTATGTGACAGTAGTGCCGTGCAGTCAGTCAGGTTTTGGTAGGTGGAAGCGTTTTGACACGTTCTTGCTTTCTACATTTCTCCAAGATTGAACATGAGCTTTATTTTATTTAGTTTTATTTTATTAATTGTTTTATTATATGTATTGTAAATAACAGTATATAAATATCTTTTTGTATAAATTGCGTTAATTTATTAATATTTGTTATTTCGTATATGTTAACGCCATTTTATTTTATCTAGTTTTTAAAAAAGTGTTTCTTATTTGTTTGAATTTTCTGTTGTGTTATCTGTTTTTTAATTTTATGTTTTTATTTAATTTTGATTAAGTTTTTATCTATTTTTTTCATCGTATTTATCGATTTGTTTTAATTATTTTTGTATTTGTTAAATCTGTTTTTAATCTGTTTTTATTTTTTAATCTTTTTTTTTTTGTTTTTTTTTAAAATGTTCTTTTTCGTATTATATTATTTTTAAAATTTTTCTCTTAATTTGGTTTTGTTGTATGTATTTTGTTTGATTGTTAGCTGTTTTTAAATCTATTTTGTTTTAAATTTATTGTTAATGTAATTGTTATTTATTTATCTGGTTTGTTATTTATTAGTCTAGTCTATGTACGATCTATTAAATTTTTTGGTTTTAAACTGTTTTTATTTCTTTACTTACTTTAACTTTACAGTGGCCGGGAAACCTAATTAATCACCTTGTGAAAGACAATTCTTAAAAAAATAACATATCATTACATTAAATTTAGCCAATGATTTTCATCTAAAAGGAATCATCAACATAATTAATCATAAAGCACATTATTGTGATTTTTTTTTTGCCTTATTTTTGTCTTGTAGATTTGATTTTCTGTGTGTGTGTGTGTGTGTGGTGTGTTATGTCACTGTACTTGACGCGGTCTATCAGTCCAAAACACGCATTCAGTCTTAATCTGATTGGACTCTTGTTTGATCTGACAGGGTAACCATCTCAAGACTCTGTGTGTGTGTGTGTGTGTGGTGTGTGTGTGTGTGGGTGGTTGTGTGTGTGTGTGTGTTTGTGTGCTCTTCACTGTTTTAATGTGTGTGTTCATCCAAGGAATCATGAAGAGAGAAAATTTGATTTGAAAATGAAAAATATGCCTATTAATTTTAATTGGTTGATTCGATTTAGCTGCTTCAGTTCCTGGTTAAATTAATTGTAAGTCAACATCACTCAGTGTTGATTCTTCAGCTGCAGCTCATTGCAGTGAACACAACAAATAATCCTGTAGCGAACACGCTCATTATGTCTGAACTATTCAATTTCAGACTTCATTCATGCTTTAGTTAACAGTTTCAGAGACTTGAAAGAGAAATCTCAGTATTTGTACATCTTTTCACGATCTATCTCAAGCTAAAAAGCTGTTTGATTTTCTAGTAAAACCTTTTGGAGAATTAAGGAGAATTAAGGCAAACAATATAAGGTAAACAGTGCATCTTTTTCACCAATTTATTTGAATTTTTTTCCCATTTTTATTATCGTTTCACTTGTTTGCAGTTAATATGAAATGTTGCATTAATATAAAATGAAAATACTTGTATGATAATTGTAAAATGGATCTTAAAATGATGAAAAGAAGAATTAAATGATGTTACTCTGCAGGATATAATCATGTATAGTCTGACTAGTATGGTCCACTTCTTTTTTCTGACCAAGAACTGGACGTTTAGACAAGATGACAACGTCTGATTGATGTAAAATGATAAACCACAGCTTGATTTTGATTGCATGATGTTTAGTGGCTGGTAAATCTTAAGACATCTCTCAGAACAGAGCTAAATATACAGGGGAAATATTGTTGGGTTGTTACTAAGGGCCTCAAACACACACAATAACGTCCTTGTCAAACCAGAAATGAAAGCAGCAGTATCTGGAGAATATGGACCGAGAAACCCAGAATGCACAAACACACATATTTTAGCTCAGTCATAACGATAATCTGTGACCCCCGAAGAGCAGGTTATGGTTAATGGCTGCATCAGATTTAATGCACGCCGAGTGTTTAGCAGATCTACTGTGGTTTAATGTTGTGTTAGTGTGGATGGATGCAGATGGTTGCTCTGTGATTTGTGTATTGGTCTGATCCTCCCACTCCATTTCAGTACGTTTGCATGTGTGACACATGTGAACATGCGCTCGAGAGCAGCCGTGTGTTCAGAGGTCACAGGAGGTCACGTGGGCGTCCCTCGTCTCGTCGCATCTCTTTTACTCTCTTCTCTTTTATTCTCCTTTGCTCTCATTGAAAATTCACATGCAGTGTCTGTGTCCAAAACATGTCCGCCATTGGCCAGTGAAGTTTGAGCACCTATAAGACGAGGTTAACGAAGGCCGATCGGAACGAAACTCGCTGGGCCTGTTTGACTCACGGACCTAAAGATCTGTGAGAAATTTGAAAGAAATCGGCCACTGCAGGGTGAAATTGCATTCATCAAGTGTGTAAATTAGTGTGTATAGCGTGATTTTTTTTTCATATATACACGCATATTCATGCTGCTGTCAATCAAATTGTTTGTTAAATATTGGAGATTATTTGAAAAACTTGCGTTTGCAAACTAGTCCTAGATTTTTAAAGATTTAGTTCACCCAAAAATGAAAATTGGCTTGTGTTTTACTCACCCTCGAAGCATCCTAGGTGTATAGGACTTTCTTCTTTCAAACGAATCCAGTCGGAGTTATATGGCTATTCCAAGCGCTATCACTGCAGTCAGCGGGTGTTGCAGTTGAACAGTCCACAAGTCATCAAATAAAGCTTGCGCATTCATAATAAAACGTGCCTCACACGGCTCCAGGGGGTGAATAAAAGCCTCCTGAAGCGAATCCATGCGTTTTTGTAAGAAAAATATCCATATTTCAAACTTAACAAACACTTTTATATCACTTCCGCCAACTGTCAACTGCGGAAGCCGTGCCGGCGGATGACGTAGGATGTCAGTGTTGCGTGATTAGTGACAAATGCGGAGAGAGAACAAAACAAAAACGCCGGTCACGAAATAGAAGTACAAACCGAAGATTTGCAAAGAAAAAGGAAAGACTGGTTTTCCTTTGCTAAAGTAAGGAAACTTTGCTTCCTTTGCTCCTGTGAACAAACTTGTGAGACTAGCATATCTCAGAGGCGCGCGTGCTGCGCATACATCAAACGCCTTCCTCCGGAACAGATCCGCGTAGAAGGCTAACGGAATGTGAGGAGAAAAGTGTTTATTACGCTTTGAAATATGAGAGTATTTTTCTTACAAAAGCAGGGATTCACTACAGAAGGCCTTATTTCACCCCACGGAGCGCGTGAAGCAGTGTTTATTATGAAAGCGCAAGCTTATTGACGACTTGTGGACTGAAGCACTGCAACACCGCTGACTGCAGTGATAGAGCTTGGAATAGCCAGGACAATTTTTTATATAACTCAGACTGGATTTGTCTGAAAGAAGAAAGTCATATACACATAGGATGCTTCGAGGGTAAGTAAAACACAAGCTAATTCATTTTTGGGTGAATTAACCCTTGAACTCAAAATCAATAAAATTAGTGCAGTTCAATTCTCTGGACTCTCTAGATCAATAATTATCATGAAACTCTGAAGATTTTAGCATGGGGATGGATATGACAATGTTAATGTATTTGGTCTTGGTGGAACAGATCTGCTGCGCTGCTGCTGAATTGCTGCTGCTGTTGGTTATTGCTGTAGTTGTAGATTATTGCTGCTGCTGCAAGCAAGTACAGGAACTTGCTACTGCCAATGCATGTGGCGATACGTGAGTATTTAAGACATACTGCTGCTGCACAAATAGCATATAAAATAGTCCGTAGCAGATCTATACAGGTGGAGCTGGGGAAGGTGGAGGGTTTCAGAATATAAAGTGAATGCTAGCCAGCCATATAAATGCAAGGCAGTAAGCTCATTGGCTGCATATGCAGCATGAACCAATCAGCTTGTGCCAAGTCGTTTAACTGGATATCATCGGTTACGTTAACAACCCGTCGCCTGCGCCATCTGGAGTTTCATGACTGAACTATATATTTATCTAAAAAATGTTGAACTTCACAATCAGATAATCGCTCGTCGCAGAGTCAGGTGTCTTGTATCATGGAAGTCCTTTGCTCAAGATGAACAAAACATACATGTTGGATTCGATCGCTGAAATTTTTGTCTGTTGTTTTGAAAAACCTAAGTTTGCGAAACAGCATAGAAGTGATAAATGTCTTAAAGCCCTTGAACCCCAGTAACTCTCTTGTTTTCTCATTTGCTCTCATCTTGACTATTCTCATATCATCTCGTCTGGTATCATCTCGTTTTTGTTCTTGGGTCACTGTGTCCCTGAAAGTGAAGTCAGCTGTAGCTGCATTGGCTCCTCTCCTGGTGCATGCTGGGATATCAGCGTGTCTTCATGAGTCCGGTGACCCCATCGTCTCTGTTGCACTGGATGGTTTCAGCAGTGACATGTGTCTGTTATCGGACGGTTCCTCATGTTCTCCGACTGCACACTCAGCGCTCAGACTCGTCTCATGCTGTCAGGAATGACTCGTGACTCCTAGATGATGGAAATTCAGCGAAACCTCCATGCAATCGCCTGGAATGACTCAGACGGTGTCGATGTGGTCATCGGCTGCAGAACAGTTGAATTAGACTGAACTGTGACATTTCAGATTGTGAAATCATTAGAGATGCTATGTTCAGATTCAGCTGCGCTCGCTGCAGTCGCATTTGCTCACAGTGTGAAGAGATTTCCTTCAGCTTTGCCCGTTTTAGTCACGATTACATGGCCGTTTCCGTGCTGCTTTCTCTTGTATTGGGAAATGATTTTATCATCTTTATTATGGGAAATTAAATTCACCCCAAAAATATAATTTGCTCATCAGCAGTTGCTACAAAACTGTATGATATTTTAATCTGGCACCACAGAGATGCATTGCACTTGGTTATATGTTTAAATGTATTCATTTAGCATTTATTCATTTATCCAAAGCGACTTACAAATGAGGAAAATCGCATGCAATTAGTTGTACGAGCCAACAATATTCATAGTATACAATGCTAGATTTAAAGTATGAACGTGATAGCACACAAGCTAGAACTGCAGTGCAGAAGATTGATTTTATTTATTTTTAACAATTTATTTTTATTTTTATGTTAATCTTTTAAATAAACATTTTAAAAAATTAAAAAATAAGCAAAACAAATGGAATAAAAAAATGATCCTTTTATAATCCTATTTATCTGTTTTTAATTATTCATTTCATATGAATTCTTTTTTTCTTCATTTTTTTATGATATTTAAATAAATACTAGTTATAGTAATTGCCTCTTGTTATTATGGATTAGTTAAGGGCTTTTAAACATTTTGTTCAATGTTATTGAAACCAGTGAGTCTAATTAAAATTAAACAGTTTTATCCACTATTTTAATGTGCAATTTATTTTTATGCATATTAGGGTTATGACTCAATGTTCATGTTAAATTCAAACTCTACTAAACTCAGTTGTAAGTCGCATCTCATGTGGTTCTAATTAGTGCTAATTAATGCTTTTATTTACATATATTTTCTTTTTTGCTGCATGTTGTAAGTGTTGTAGTTCGCTCAGAATGTTCTGTTTCAGTCAGGATGCTGCATATGTAGACCGTATACAGCAAGGAAGATCACTAGGTTATGAAGTAGAGCTTGCAAGTCTCTTTGTCCTACATGAGCTTCAGTATTTGTTGTGTAAATGATCATGGGGTGTGTCCTGTCTTAAGCCACGCCCCCACACACCTGGATGGCAGGTGGGCGTGAGGAGTATGATGAGACATCAGTGAAGTGCAGGTAAACATGACTCACACACGGCTGTGGCTGGAGCAATGAGACCTTACTGTGCGTCAGAGGAAGAGGCTCGGCCCGTGTGTGTGTGTGTGTGTGGTGGTAAAGCGTGTCGTGTCAGATATTCCACAGCCGTAACAGGCACAGACGTGTGTCGGGGATTTCTGAACGCCGCACGTCTCTCCTCATGTTCCTCGACAGAGATGGATGTCTATCACACGACTCTGCTGTACTGTGTGTTTGCTGGCCGTTTCTACTCACAGGTAGGACTGTCTGATGCTCATAGTTTAGAATTTGGCTTCAGATTGATGTCTGTTTACACTACTGATCAAAAGTTTGTTGCAAAAACTTGTTTTATTTAGCAAGGAGGCATTAAATTGATTAAAAGTGACAGTATAGACATTCATAACATTACAGAAGATTTCTATTTCAAGTAAATGCTGTTCTTTTGAACTTTCTGTTCATCAAAGAATCCAGAAAAAGAAAATGTATCACAGTTTCCTCAAAAATATGAAGCAGCACAACTGTTTTCAACATTGATAATAATCAGAAATGTTTCTTGAGCAGCAAATCAGCATATTAGAATGATTTCTGAAGATCATGTGACACTGAAGACTGGAGTAATGTGACCCCCCCAGCATGGAAAACTCCCTCCGCGCGCCCACGCCCCTCCCCCCCCTGCCGGCCCGCACCCCCCTACCAACAGAACTACCAATAACAACTGCCCCGTAACGTAGTATTTCCACATAGAAAAACAGCTATTTTAGTGGACATACACGAATAATATTTTCACGAATTTACTTGTTTTAGCTGTATTGTTTGATTTCAGCAATACGAATGGAGGTTGGTGAGCAGGAGAGACTTCTTCACACAAAACCATTTCTGAAATAAATTAAAGACGTTATGAAAACCGGTCATGGTTGGATCTGGTTTTTGGAGACGTGGTGAACTTCAGGCTAACAGGTGATGTGAGTCTGATCTGTTTGAAAGTTTTGATTCCTGTAAGCAGTGATCCATGGCATGAACTGTAACTCTCAAAACGAGCTCACTACAGCACACTGTGAAATTGTAGTAAGAGTTGCGGTTGAGGTGTTTTTTTTTGGTGTTAAAAGTTACTTTCTTTGGCATCTAAAAGCGGTTGGGATTGACTTCTGACTCTCGAATGTTTTGATTTGTGATGTTTGAGGTTTGTGTTGGATCCGGGCGAAGGCACCGATGTTGTCGGAGGATTTGGATAGTGTCAGGTCTGGCTCTGGGTGGTGGTGACGCGCTGAAAAGGTGTTGTGGGGGTGGGTGTGTGTGTGTTGCATTACCTGAACTTGCTGAGGCGTGTAGACGGCTCAATCGAGTGAGAACGCATTTCTTCAGAATGGGACTCCACAACATCTCGTCATCTATTTGTTTTGTCTGTCTGTCTTAAGAATTTAGCATTTTAATATTTAGAATTGAAATGATAACATAAAGATAAAATGTGTTATCCATAATAGAAATTAAATGGATAGATGTTATATATTTTTGTATATTGTAATATGAAGTTGGTTACTGTATTTTAATAATTAAATTGTGGAATAGGTTTATACGCTTTTTCTTAGTTGTTTTAGTTTAAAAAAGTAAATTTTAAATATATATAACAACTAAAGTTTACCATATGAAGTTTGTATTTAGGAGATATTTATATATACATTACAAACATGCTAATACTAATTTAAATATAGAGGACAAATCTGAATGATTTGCTATGGTAACTGGCAGCATCTCTCAGATCTGTAAATGCGTGTTTAACCTCAGATCTCACTGTGATAGGACTCATGGTTTATCTTTTATTAGATTAGTTTTATATTACACTGGAAACGGGAAGCACACACTGAGTTGCGTAACTGTGCTGCTGTGTGTATTTGTTCCTGCACGTTTGTTTATCTGTGTGCCGGGTGTATTTCATATTTGTGATGGTTATAAGCGGCAGATAAGCGGACGTCTGGGATTGTTGGAATGCTGCTGATGGGAATGTGCCGTGATGCGCCTCAAAACCGCTCAAATATCAGTCCTTCCCAGCATCCTTCTGTCCTGCGTGTGTTATGAATTTTAATGCATGGTTAGATGATCAGCAGAAATGTTGAGTGTCGAGTTAGCCAGCTTAACAAACCAGTTAACCAACCAGATTAGTCAAGATGGATTAGTCAACCAACCCTCTTACGGCTCCTTTAGCTGGAAACCCTGCTGGTCAACCACCAAAACCAGCTTTAACCAGCTAGAAAGAAGTTTAATCTTCAGCCTGATCTGATGTGTGAAACCATAAATGATCCTGGTCTGTTAACCCTGACGTAACCGTGTGTAGATGGTCTGCTGTTTCATCTGCTCTTATATTACGGCTCTTCATTTCATGAGTAAATTTATCGCATAGTTCACGCTTCGCCATATTTCACCGTCTGGCTCTCGAGCCGCTTCACACACCAGGACCGAGCAAGAAATGTGCTCAGATTGAATCAGAGGTGTGAGAAATGTGAGATGACATTAGAAAGTTCTTCCTACTTAGCAAACCGTGTCCATTTTTACTGCCTGTGAAATTAATTTTATGGACAAAATAGGGAAGCACGATTTGGGGGAAAAATCGAATTGCAGTTTTACTGATAAATTCAAATGTGCTGTGCTTATTTGAAGCAGTGTTATTTAAGAATCTATTAAAAACAATTATAGTATTAAGTTATTATAGTATTTGAAATCGTTTTATTTTAAAATGTTCTGTTATTTTAATTTTAGATAAGGTTTAATAATTCTGTTGTGTTTTGGTCTTTTTTTTAGTATGTACAGTATATAGTTTTTATTGTTTTAAATCTAGTCATTTTAGTACATCAAGTTAAACTGAATGAAAGTTGAAAGTGATTTTTTTTTTGACAACTACATGAAAAAAAATTTATTTTTAGTATTTTTTTTTATTTCAGTTAATGTTTATTGTAGTTAGGTTAACATTTGTTTAGGGATAGTTTTATAATAACCCTGATTTATTGGCTGCCCAATTTGGCTAAAGTTGTGTGATATATATCAATAATATATTATATATAATAGATATATGATAGATATATATATATATATAATACAGTAATTATTATGTTTGTATATTTATGTAGTTTAATAAGTTATTTTAATAATAAATAATACGAGGTATATTATTTTTTTATATAAACAGTATTGGTCAAACATAAGAAATATACAAACATTTTCAAGTAGACAAAAATAAAATTAAACTAGTAACTAAAACTTTTAAATTACATTTTAGGAAAAAAAATATAATTTACTACTTAAATTACAATACTAATATTTACAGCTGTCTTCATTTTTTTTAAAACGCTAAACCATCAAGCTTTTATTTTTGTGTGAATCCGCGGTGACACCTTAATGCTTTTCTTTCTTTTTTTTTTTCACTCTGAGATGCTGTAAACAGCGGTGCCGCACTTCACTGTGAAACACGACGTGAATATATTGATTTAATTAAATTAAAATTAAGTGACAATCGCAGTAATTAATCAGACTACAGGCCTATGCAGAATGACCCTGACCTGTTTTCCCTTCTCTCTTGTTTCTGCACAGAATATGACAGACACCTAGCGCACAGTAAAGGCATGGCGACGGCATACCTGGAGCCCAACCACACCCTGGGCACCGGGGCCAAGGCCCGTCTCAGCGCGGGGACGGAGCGGGCCCCCGGGGCCCCGGACAGGGTCCTGAAGGTCTTCCATCACTTTGAGAACAACAGCGAGCGCAGCACCTGGTCTAGCAACATCCGGTATGGAGACGCCACCGACGTCAGGGTAAGAGAAAGATCACAGTTCTGCTTAGTGTCCGTCTTCTGTGTATCAGTATCTATAGCTGTTAGAATCTGTGTTTTTTTTATGCTAACAGAACCCGTTTCTGAGGGTTTTATATGGTTTCTAGATGGTCCAAGCTGTCCTTTTGTAGTCTTTAGCTGCTCTGAGTTGTCTGGATCTTTCTCATTAATGATTTTCATTTGTTTCTTATTACTGTAACACTGCAATGAGAATCTACCTGTCCAGACATATACATTTTTTTTAAATGCTTGTACAAATTTTTTCAAATGCTATGTTTAAATGTATTGTATTTTAAGTATGTAATGCATATGATTTCCATCAAATATAAACAATTGGATATATTTAGATTAAAATGGTAAATATGGAATAATAGTTTAGATTCGATATAACTTGGCATAGTAGTATATTATATGGTAAATTTTGAATTTTTATATAAAATTATTTGTTTATGACATAATAAAAGTAAAGCTATAAGTAATAATAAATAAATCAAATAGTGCGTAATATTATTATTATAGATTAGTTATAATGTGTGGATATTTTGGTAGTATGGGGTTTTTTTTTCTAAGAAATCCAGCATTAAAGTGGTCTAAATTTTAGTTGGTATAAATAGTTTTGTTATAATTTACTTAGTGGTATGTTAAACACATGATTTTAGAATTCCTGTAGCTCGTTAAAAAAGGCACTACAGCTGTTATGGTAAGGTTTGCACTTTTTGTTCAGGGGGTATGCTAACAAGAATCCAGATAAAACCGGTTCGGAACTGTCAAGGTGAGGTCAAGAGGATTTTACATGTTCACTTTAATACGAAGTCAGTAGTTTTACTGGTATGAGGCAGGTGTAGACAGTTGTTTTGGTAGAACTTTTTGTGTGTTTTTAATCGGGAAAAAAACCAATTTGTGAAGGGTGTTTAAAGTTAGTAGAACACTTCAGACCAGCAACAAAACAGGCTACAGAGTGTGGCTGTTTCCCTCTTTAAAGACAGTGTCTCGGATTTTTGAAGGATTGGGTTTGGTGAAAAACTTGACAGTGAAGCTTCATAGTTTAGAGGAATGTCGCGGTTTTCCATCCTGGGATGAGTGGGTTTTGTTGCTGTGTGTGTTCGGACAAAAATAACAAAGATGTAAACTGCTGTCCTGTCGAAGCCGGCGTTCAATGAAGAGCTTGATTTTTTTCCTCGGAAGTTGAATTCCTAGATGAGTTACAGGATAATCTGAGGAGGGGAAGGGGGTTAGTCAGACTGAAGCAGTTGTTATTGATCAGGTCTGGTATAGTGGTTTGGAGTGGTGGCGGAAGGGAAAGAATCAAAACACGTGTCTCTGAAGCGTACGAGATGGTCTCGGTGATTTCTCACTCGTTTCCACCTCATGGCGTGGGGCCCTTTTTTTATAAATGCCGCACTGTCTGGGGCCAAACTCTTTAAAGGTTTAGTTCACCCCAAAATGAAAATTAGATCCCCATAAAACTGAACTCACGCCACTCAAGTAACGTAGGTGTATATGACTTGCTTCTTTCAGATGAATCCAGTCGGAGTTATATTAAAAGTTTTCTTTGATATTTCAAGCTGTTTAATGGCACTCAGTGGGTTTTGCAGTTGATGAATGCCACGTCAGTCCAAAAGAAGTTAAATAAAAAAACGCCCATCCATAATTAACAAAAAAAAAAGGTTCTCACACGGCTCAGGGGGGTGAACAAAGGCCTCCTGTAAGCGAATCGATGCATTTTTGTAAGAAAAAAAATCCATATTCAAAACATAATAATCACTTAAATGTAGCTTGCGCTCACTGTTGTACAGGAAGCAGTTCCGGGCTCGGGGGGAATGATCATATGGAATCAAAAGTTAATACGCAGGCGCAGGAGGAAGCGCACGCGGAGAGATCGAAAACAAAACAATGGTCACTATTTAGAAGTACAAAACGAGGATTTGTGGACGCTATGTCACCGCGGATTCGATAAAGAAGGCCCAGAGGAACTGGTTGTTCCTTTGGCTAACTTGGAAAGGAAAGTTAACTTTGCTCATTTGCTCCTGAATAAAACAAACGATGGTTTTCCACGGGAGAGCAGCCATCCAACGCGTGCTGAGTACTGCAACAAGCGCCCCGACTTACATTTACGGATCATCTCCTGGAAGATGTCCATGGTAGGACTTTGGCGCAAGTACATTTAAAGTGCATTATTAGTTGGAATATGGATAAACTCTTACAAATAAAGCATACGATCGATTGACAGGCGGCCTTTGTTCAACCCACGGAGCCGTGTGGACACCCTTTTTTATTATGGATTGGGCGCTTTTTATTTTTAACTTATGGGAATGATGCAGGCAACACCCGCTGCGTGCAATTTAGCAACAGATGAAAGATCACAGATCCAGATTTTACATAACTCCGACTGGATTCGGCATGTTACAACGAGAAGAACAAAGCAAAAGTCATATAAGGGTACTCTATACACCTCGATGACTTGTGATAGCCTCCGTGCCTGGAGTATTTAGTGGCTTAATTGTCATTTTTTTGGGTGGAACTCACACTTTAAGCATGATATATACAGTCACCCAACCGAGCCAGCTTTGGTCTATTGTGCATGATAATTCAGTGCATTTTAAGGCAGTACACTACAGGCAAAAGCACTGGGCAGTTTTGAGATCTTGGGCTATTTTGCTTCCATAATACTTCTTATTTCAGACTAGTGGACAGAAAACATCCAAAATACATTTTATTGCGCTTTTATTCCTTTAATGTTTAAATCTCCACTTCAGTGGCACTTACATAGACCAAACCTGCTGTATACACTATAAAACAACATTACAGTATTAGAATTAAACAAAGAAGTTCCTGTATTACTAAATAAATATATATAATAAAGCAGTAGTTATAACAAGCAAAACTCTTGCGCTGGCTGTCAGGTGCTTGAGTGAATGCGAGGGGATCAGTTAATCGTGTTCGGCACGTTATTGCATGATGCACAGAAGACAAATGAGAGTATCTAAATTCTACTGTAAAACACACCTTTGCCTCTAATGAGGGTTTGGGAGCACCCCCGGCAGAAGACGCTATGCGCATCGCTGATTTTCATTTTTTTTTTATTTTTTATCTTTTTGCGTTTTTAAACCCCACCGGGAGCAACGTATTTGTAGCTAGCCCTGGGGCATACGGCGATTGGTCTGTTCTGGCAAAGGACGTAGGGGAAAATGAGGTAGGAATATTTGGGTCAGCGATTAGATAAACGCGATTACTTTGCGATCCTTAAAAAATAATAAAAACATGGGTCAAGTGTGACTGTTGATGACGGCGCCCTGTTCGGGTCTTCTGAACATCTTATTTCCAGACTATAATAGACCACACAAGACAATCAGACATACACTGTGTTTATTTTTTTGCATATGTAGATTTGAATTATACATACCTAGGGGTTTGCAGAAGCATTTATGTGTTGTAAATCAGACTTCGTATGCATTGACATACACCAAAATTTACAGTTTTATATTCATATCTATCAATCACCTGGTTTTATACAACATTTTATTCCTAAAAACATAGTGAAAATGTGTTTTTTTTTTATCAAGAGTTATCCAAAATGCTCTCTGTTAAAACCTTTAATATGCCAACAAAATAAAACAAGAATTTTGAATCTGGCTTTGTCCAAATGTATGCAAATTTGTGCATGTTTAACTAGATAATACTTCATTTGCATATTTATCAGAAAACTTGTCTTAATGTAATGTGATGAATCAGCAGGGGAAGATTGGTAATATCTATTATATGTTCAGATTCCAGCAGCAGGGATTTTATTCCTCCTGAGCTTCGTACAGACAGGCGCAGATTAAAAAGAGAAATCTTTGTGGTTGAAGAGAAGTGGAAGAACGAATGGGGGAAAAAAACTATGGTTTTGATTTAAAGTGTAATACAAATTTATTTTACAGAAGGAAAAACTTTTTTATTTTTCGTATTAGCTGTCGTTATTTGGCAGTCCCTTTGGATAAGGGCATCTGCTTAATGAATATGCAAATATAAATCAAATGCATTAGCATTCAGACCTAAATATAAAATAACAAGGCAGGAATGGCAACTTCTAATTGACAATTTGCATGCAAATCATTTGTGATGCTAATGATGCTGAGCCGAACCATTGCTGATCACTCAGAAATTAAATGCATGCTTTTGTTTTTTATAAATGGATTAAAAAGTCATTTCAGAGGAAAGAAAGTGAAGGTTGTTAACGTCTAGTTTTTTTTTTTTTTTGCATGTAGTCGCTATGTCTCAGTTGCAGATGTTTTTGCGATGTTTCTGATTTAAAATATATGTGAATTAATTCATGTAAATTTTATTGTGCTAATAAATACAGTGCAGTGCTTTAAAATCATCAATTTTAATTGGAATGCTTTTGCATCCAGACTCTATTGAATTCAACCAGATCTATGTTTTATAATTCAGGTTGAAGTTACAGTTTTTAGCTGTACAGCATGTTAACATAACATATATAGTTAAGTTCATTTGAGATGCAGATCTACACCGTAGTGATTATCTCATTAAACTCAAAGCGCTTTAATTATTCTAATGGGAGATTTGCTGTTGTTTCAGTCTCAGATTAACCAGCCGATTACAAACAGCTTGTCATCCATTATAACTTGTCCTCTGGATATTTGAAGGGCTGAATAGTCAATTACAAAATGCATGTTCATTTCAGTTTCATGCACAATTTTCACTCAGAAATTGCAAGCAAAATTTAAAATGAATTACAAAGAAATGGCAAGTAACAGTAAGTGAAACTGGATTTTTTTAAGTAGAAAGACTGAAATAGTATTTTCTTGTAAAACATGCTCTCATAATCTTTATTTACAACTTCTGATAATGTCTGATAATAATAACTTTTATAAATATTTGGATGCAATAGTTTCTTTTTTTTTTGGTCAATTTTGTCAAAATTTGCCAATTAAATCTCATACTCCATACTTCAGTTGATTTTAGATTGATGATTTATTTTAAAGGCCCAGATCTTACAGAAAGCACATGTAAATGCTGGAAAAGTGCTCCCAGTGCCAGGGTGCATTGGGGAATCCAGCTCTGTTGTTCCCGCACACCACGGGTTTGCCAAACCGACAGTGGTAATCTGAAAGCCATGTGTAGATGGCGGTTCCAGCTGGCCTGTGCTCTGTTTATATGTTGTGTCCTGCTGGTAAAGCCTTACGCTGAACTGTCCTGACAGTCCTTTTAGCCTGAAAATGGGCCACAGACGGAGCTCTGGGGCACTCCGTCCGCGAACGTACCATCATAAATATGCGCTGTTTTGGCTGGAGTGTCAGCGTGAGTTTTTAGACCTGATGAAACGTGTGATCTAGTCTGTGAAGAGCACTGTAGTGTGTTTGCTGACCACCGTCTGCGAGACGCTCTCTGGGTGCGTTACTGTAGCGTCTGTCTCTCTCTTTTTTAAGGTTATTCAGTCTGCACAAAGACACCAGAAGGGAATTTAAATTAGGGATGCGCCGATCCGATATTCATATCGGGTATTGGCTCCGATAGTGCCATTTTTCTCGGATCGGGTATCGGTCAGAGAGGGCCGATCCAAATCCGAGATTTATTATTTTTTTTCCCCGATTGTGCGAATTATTCTGTGTTACTTCTGAAGCCATACAACAGCTTAATGTGAGCTACATATGAATATTCAAGTCCTTACATTAAAGTTCACACAAACTCTTTTCTCCGCTGTGGCTGTCAGTCATTCGTTCAGCCTTTAAAGTTTAAACCCTGGTCGCGTTCGGTTACAGCAGTCAGCTCGGTAAAGCCCTCTCCAACATCATTCTGTGTTCCCATTATACTCGATTTGTAAATACATGTCTATGATTTAGCAAAAAAGACTTTATCATCTTGCCAGAGTTTTATGTTGTTTTGTTACTTGCTACCGGGAGTCTGTGAGAACAAAACACAGGCGTAGAAAATACTATAAATAGTTTTAAACGTACACTGTAACTGAAATGTAAAACTGTTAAAAGAAAATGCACAATAAACTATCGCACAGATTTAATAAACTACGCATCAATATCTCTTCCCTTTGTGCTTTGAACTTTTTAACACGAAGCGCTTACAATGTGCTCATCTGGTGTGCAGAGTGATGCGCTTGAAGCAACACGGAGTCAGGCTGTGACGCCATGTTGCTTCAAGCACATCATTCTGCACACCGGATGCACACAATGTAAGCGCTTCGTGCTCATAGACTGTATAAAAACAGTTCGTGCTGCACTGTATGTGTTTTGTTGCCTTATTGTAAAAAAATATGCTAACATTTAAAATAAATTTATTTTAATTTTATAGTATATACTTATATATAAATACATGCATGAATGTTTTTAATGAATGGATTTTATAATACAAATGGCATTGTGTAACATTTTACCATATTTAGTGAAACACTTTTATTTGTTCCCCACAAAACATATTTTTTTCACTAAATGTTTGGATTTCTAAAACTATTGTGCACTTTTTTTTCTAGAATAACTTTTGCTGCCGAATAATCCACTAACCTAGTTTATGATACATTTTTGTCATAGATTATAAATATACATAGGCCTATATTTTTTATATAGTAGTAGTCTGTATCTAGTAGATTGTGAAAGAATGATTATCAGGTCACCACAGAGATATATAAATTTTTTCTTTTTTTTTTTACAATTTTTTTATTTTTTTTTTTTTTTAAAAAAAATTGAGGAAAAAACTTCACTGGTATTGGATCGGTATCTGTATCGGCCAAAACTGAACCCTAGGTATCGGAATCGGTATCGGAGGTGAAAAAGGCAGATCGGAGCATCCCTAATTTAAATATATATATGACACAAGGTTGATGTAAAATTCATCTGATGTCACAGGTCTGCGTATATTGGTCAGAACTATTCATTTCATAATTTGAGTTTTCTTTTTCTTTTGTTTTTTAACGTTGGTGTAACATATTGTGAGGTTGTTTTCACACGGATCCCACATTTAATTAGTTATTAATAATCTTAATTTTTGGTTTCTGTCCTTCTAGGTTCAAAATTATTAAAATAAATTAATAAATACATAATTAATAATCAATAGAGATGAAGTATCCTTTCATTTGTAAAGTATTTCAGTCAGTGTTATTTTGGTATTATTTATATACCGTTATATTTTTTTATTATGTTTGAAAACCGATTTTATTGTGCTACTACATTGTCAGTTTTCATTTCAATTCTAGTTTAAGTTTTTGTAATGAGTTATGTTTGTCTTTGTATTAGTCTATATATATTACATAGATATAAAAATTAACCAAAAAAAAAATTTAATAGAGGGTGAGAACACGATTTCAGTATTGTTATTTAAAAATGGAATTACATTATAAAGCATTTTCTTTTAAAAATAATTTAAATTTATTTAAAAAATTAATGATTTTTAATTTTCATATTTCTTTTAATTTTTATAATATCAAATTATAATTAAAGAAACTAGATTCTGATCGATTATACCAATGACTGTATACAAGTAAAAATATTGTATGAAGTTCAGTGAAAATGAAAGAAGTTTAGTTGGCGTACTTTGTAAGTTATTGTGGAGTACATTATGCTGCTATTAGATCTTAATTATTTTACTACATTGCAGCTGATTAGATCCTTAATTTAGCAATGGCAATAATCCACCTCATAGATTCAGTATATATTTTGGCTCTTATGTGATTATGTAATCCATTTAGTGTGTAACCAGAATGACATTCAGACACATTGCCAGAAGCCCTCTTAAGGAATGATATGTGTGGTGCGTGTGTCCTCAGAGCCGTTGGCAGCTCTGCCCGTGTCCGTAATCCATCATGAGGGGCCCGGCCGGTGGCCATGGCAAACCAACCTAAGATTCCCGTGACTGAACTCCGGAACTTCTTTTGCCGCATTCACTTGCAATATGGTTTATTAGATTCTGAGAGCATCATCTCAGCAGCAGTGATCATTACTCCAGTCTTCAGTGTCACATGATCCTTCAGAAATCATTTCTGATTTGCTGCTCAACAAATATTTCTGATTATTATCAGTGTTGAAAACAGTTGTGCTGCTTCATATTTTTGTGGAAACCCTGATACTATTTATTCTTCAGCATTCTGTGATGAACAGAAAGTTCAAAAGACACTTTGGTTTCAATTTGTTTCACTTTTGATCAATTTGATGCGTCTTGGCTGAATAAAAGTAACAACTCCAAACATTTGAACAGTTTAGTGACTGTCTGGCTCAGCATATGCTGTAAATGCAGCACTGCAGTCACAGTGTGTGACGGGAATATTTAGTCTCATGAAGCTGAGGTGGATTTACACGGCAGGATCCAGGTCGGATCCATTACGCTCTCTAATCATTGATTAACAGCCGCAGGATTTTTACGGTTCTATAAATCAGTTTATATATCGCAGTATGCTGTGCATTACGGGATTTTTATGAGCGTGAATTGTGTGTTTTGTGTCTGCAGGGAATCATTCAGAAGATCGTGGACATTCATAAGGTCAAACACGTGGCTTGTTTTGGGCTGCGTCTCACTCACGCACCGTCGGGTGACATCCACTGGCTCCACCCAGATATGGGCGTGTCCCACATGAGGGAGAAATACGAGCAGAAACGCCCACAGGAGGAATGGAGGTAAATCATTCACACACGTTTCACACGCAATAAACATTCACACACACAAGAGGAGCTATAATGCTGTCTAATAAACCCAGCTTTTTTTCTGGTCCGTCCTATTTTAGTATTTTATGTAATTTTTTTGTACATTTATAATATTTTATGTATTTTATGTTATTTTTTGTACAATTATAATAATTTGATATTATCATTTATTTTTATATTTCGAGATATTAATTTAGTTTAAATCTTAGTCATTTTGTTATGTGCTTTTGTAATTTTTATTAGTTATTAGTGTAGAATCGTACTTCAAGTTGCCAAGGCAATCTACTATATAGTATTGTTTTACCGTTTACAGTTTTTATAGAAAAGTTAGTCATTAGTTAATATTTGTCAATAATGACTAAGTAACAATGAGCAATATATGTGTTAATCTAACTTGATAAAACTTACTACTGTTCTTTGTTAGTTCATGTTAGCTCAGGTCCATTAAGTAATATTAACATGCAACTTGAAGTTTTAATATTGTAACTGAATATATAATATATATATATATATATATATATTATATATATATATATATATACACCGTGGTGTGAAAAAGTGTTGGCCCCCTTCCTGAGTTCTTATTATTTTGCATGTTTGTCACACTTAAAACATTCAGATCATCAAACAAATTTTAATATCAGTCAAAGATAACACAAGTAAACACAACATGGAGTTTTTAAATGAAGGTTTTTATTATTAAGGGAAAACAAAAGCCAAAACTACATGGCCCTGTGTGAAACAGTGTTTGCCCCCCTGTTAAAACTGTGGTTTATCACACATGAGTTCAATTTCTCTAGCCACACCCAACCCTGATTACTGCCACACCTGTTCGAAATCAAGAAATATCTTAAATAGGACCCGCCTGACAAAGTGAAGTAGACCAAAAAAAATCCTCAAAAGCTAGACATCATACCGAGATCCAAAGAAATTCAGAAACAGATGAGATTCATGAGGGAAAGAAAGTATTGAGATCTATCAGTCTGGAAAAGGTTATAAAGCCTTTTCTAAAGCTTTGGGATTCCAGCGAACCACAGTGAGAGCCATTGTTCTCAAATGGCAAAAACATGGAACAGTGGTTAACCTTCCCAGGAGTGGCCGGCCGACAAAATATTACCCCAAGAGCACAGCGACGACTAATCCAAGAGGTCACAAAAGACCCCACCACAACATCCAAAGAACTGCAGGCCTCAATTGCCTCAATTAAGGTCAGTGTTCATGACTCCACATAAGAAAGAGACTGGGCAAAAATGTTCTGCATGGCAGAGTTCCAAGACGAAAAACCGCTGCTGAGCAAAAAGAACATAAAGGCTCGTCTCAGTTTTTCCAGAAAACATCTTGATGATCCCCAAAGACTTTTGGGAAAATACTCTGTTGACTGACGAGACAAAAGTTTAACTTTTAGGAAGGTGTGTGTCCCATTACGTCTGGTGTAAAAGTAACACTGCATTTCAGAAAAGAACATCATACCAACAGTAAAATTTGGTGGTGGTAGTGTGATGGTCTGGAGCTGTTTTGCTGCTTCAGGACCTGGAAAAATTGCTGTGATAAATGGAACCATGAATACTGCTGTTCACCAAAAAATCCTGAAGGAGAATGTCAGGCCATCAGTTTGTGACCTCAAGCTCAAACACACTTGGGTTATGCAGCAGGACAAATGATCCCAAACAGACCAGCAAATCCACCTCTGAATGGCTCAAGAAAAAAAAAATTAAGGTTTTGGAGTGGCCAAACCAAAGTCCGAACTTAAATCCGATTGAAATGCTGTGCATGCCTTTTAAAAAGGCACGGGGTTCGTATGCTCGAAAAACCCCCAAGTGGCTGAATTACAACAGCTTCTGAATAGGATGAGTGGACCAAAATTCGCTCCACACAGCGCTTTGTTAACAGACTCGACTTGCAAGTTATTGCAAACGGCCTGATTGCGTGTTCGCTAAGGGTGCCCAACCATATTAGGTTAGGGGGCAAACCCTTCTTCACATCAGGGCCATGTAGTGTTTTAGCAAGGGTTATTATGTGCTGTGTCTTTTAGTTTGGGCGTTTTACAATAGATGTTTCAAAATATTATGATATATATTTATTCTCTTATAGTTTCGATTTTAAAATATGATAATATACAATTAAAATATTTTTTATTAAAAGTAAAATATTTCTGTTTAGCTTTAATTATTTTAGTGAAATTTTAGTACTTAAACTTATTTAACTTGTTTATTTATTAGCAGTTATTTATTATTTTATCTAATATTGATATTTTATTTTAATTCAAATTGATATGCTGAAATAAAATTCTTCTCTTTATTTCAGCTTAATTTTAGTATGATTTTTTAAAAACAGTTTTAATAGTTGTAGTTTTAGTTAACAATAACAACACTGACCAGATGTCACAGAAATGTGCCTCTTAATTGAATACAAGTTCCTGCAACATAATTTGGCCCTGTATTATTATATCTTTTTACATTCCAATTTTCTATACATGCGGTAAAATGTAATTCTTTGAAAAATAAATTAATTCAGGTTTGTGATATTTCTTTGCATCACATAGATTTTCATTTTGACCCCTCCTGAAAACATTATAGACCAGCCTAAGCTGGTTTACTGATCTCAGCTGAACCAGCCTAGTCAGGTGGGTCTGTGAGCTGGTTTTAAAGGGGTTTCATGCATTTTTCAGCTGGTCAGGTTGAGAGACTGGCTCAAACCAGCATGTGGTTGTTTAAATGTATCTTGTTATTTAAGGTTGTTTTTCTGAATGAAAGGGCATCTTCTGCATTATAAACATCACATGTGTCTGTGGTTGCCATGGCGACGCTCTTGTGCTTGTGGCAGGAGGAGTATTTGAAATTCATCATCCTATAAATTAGTGTGCCTGCTGCCGGCCTTTTCTTTGACTGTGTCCGTGTGTGTGTGTGTGTGTGTTTTATTTTATCAGAGTCTCTGACTTATTCCCTCACAGATGGCATTTTTATGTCACCTCGTCTCTACCCACAATGCAGCAGCGGAGCCGTCAGACCCGTGTGCCCCGCGAAGCAGCTGCGCGTCCATTCACCGCCGCTAATTCACTCCTTTCACCAGCTTTTGTTCTGTCACTCACAGCGCAGCGAGGCAGAGAAAAGAGCACCGGTGATTTCAAATCCCACCTTTTAACTGCCCCGTACGCAAGCTGCTGTTTGTGAAGGCTTTTACATCAGAAAGGCTTGACGGTATCTCATGAAGGTTTTTAAGGGATCTGATCTGATCTCTTGGAGGAGAGTATTTGTGCTTTTAATGTACTCCCGATTGACGATACTGATTTCACGATGTGATTTTCTAACGATTTTTTTAAACAAAATTGAAGACAAATTATAAATGAAAAGATGTCCTTTTATTATTTCTTAGATAAAATGCTGCACATTTCTTTGTGAAATTGAAATGTGCCAAATAACAAAACTAAACTGAAATTTTAAGACAATTCCCAAATCAAATAAATGACACAAAGGAAAGAAATCTCTTCATATAAACAAACTGAGGCTTTTCCTGTCTCTTTCAATTTAAAATGAGCGGCAACCACTGCATTTGAATCACGATCCAAACAAAGATGCTGCATACATGAAGCATGAGCAGTTTTGATTCAGATTAGATTGTATAATTTTGAAATTTGAAGCAGAATGTTCTGATTTTAGCTTGGTAAAACATCTGCATGAAACCGAAACAGCAGAAGCTCTGAATGAGACGCAGATTCACTCTCTGACAGCAGGAGGCGCTTATGGAGCAGCAGCAATACAGCGTTTTCTTGGTTACCGCTGTAAACAAAGCAGCGGTGCTACATATATATGCATTATACAGAGGCAAATGAAAAGAAAATACCATCTAAAGTTTCCTAAAGATAGTCAGTTCCCCTCAGAGATACACTTATATAAACTCCTACTCCAATTGTATTGCGATTTTGTTTGGAATCTCAACCGACTTGAATCATCACATATTTTCATTGATTTTCAGCCGGTTCGGGGTGTGTCGGTTACATTCTGAATGCTAAATTGGGCCCAGACCATCGTAAAACCTTCAGTCTGGATCTTGCTGGTCTCATATAGCTGGTTTACTTTGCAGCTTGTTCTGGTCAAGAATGGCCCATTTAGACAGGAAGAGATATAAGAAGTGACTTGGTTTAGGTTCGGCTTC
Source organism: Sinocyclocheilus anophthalmus (assembly GCA_018155175.1). Taxonomy (NCBI): domain Eukaryota; kingdom Metazoa; phylum Chordata; class Actinopteri; order Cypriniformes; family Cyprinidae; genus Sinocyclocheilus; species Sinocyclocheilus anophthalmus. The sequence goes on along the minus strand of JADLZN010002179.1, from coordinate 21,728 downwards.
TTCTGAAACCCGTGATACCACATAGTTTCTGCAAACCTTGATACAACAGCTGAGAAATTTGTGTGAAATGTTGGAGAATTTCTGATCTTTCTGTTTATTCAAAAGTATTGATTTTTGTTCTTGAATGTAACTCATTTATTTACTACCAAGTGCCTCAGATAAAACTCTTTACCTCTTTCTAAGTTTTGATGTCATAAATGTCAAAAACCTTGTCAGATCCAGTCATTTTATATAAATATGACTTTTCCTGATGGACTGACACTTTTAATTGACACTACCAAAAAAAGATTTATTTACTTCTTTAAAAATATATACTTTTATTCAGCTGTGATGCATTAAAATGATCAAAAGTGACTGTGAAGATGTTGTAAAAAAAATTCAGTTTCAAATAAATGCTGTTCTTTTGAACTTTCTATTCATCAAAGGAAATCCTCAAATCATTTTATTCACTGTTTCCACAAAAATATTCAGCAGTTTTCAAAATTGATAATAATCAGAAATGTTTCTTGAGCAGCAAATCAGCATATTAGAATGATTTCTGAAGGATCATGTGACAATGAAGACTGGAGTAATGATGCTGAAAATTCAGCTTTGATCACAGCAATCAATTACATTTGAACAGATATTCACATAGAAAACAGTTATGTTAAATTGTAATAATATTTCACAATATTACTGATTTTACTGTATTTTTGATCAAATAAATGCAGCCATGGTGACCAGAAGAGACTTGTCTTAAAAACGTTAAAATTCTTAATTACTGAATAATCAGATTTTCTACTTCCTCTCATTTCTTCTCTCAGTATCTCTACTCTCTCTATTCAGAGCTCGTATGAGTCGGTGGGAAATCCCAGCCAGATTCTGTCCTGCATTCCTTCCCAACAATCTAATTACTCCCTTTCTGATGTTTTACAGAGAATTAGGTGCGTTCTTGATCCTCTGGTGTGAGTTGTGGACTGATTTCTGTGTGTTTTTGTGAATCTCAGAAGCTGTGATGAGATAAGGCCGTTTGTTTCATTGTGCTCTACACATGCTCCTAATGCTCCCACACGGCTGTCAGTGTTGTTGAGACTTTGTGGAGGTGTTAATGGATCTCTCGCTTCAGAAGAAGATTCGGCTGCGCTGCCTCCCTCCAGGGCAGTGGCAAGGTCTGAGTCGGATCCAGAGATGTTGGCTATGCTTTCCCGGGCCGCCGAGAGAGTAGGGCTCGAGTGGAAACCTCCACCGCGTCCCGAGCCCTTGAGGTTGGATGATTGGTTTCTCGGTGTGGCTCGCCCCACCTCGGTGCCTTTCTTCCCAGAGGTGCATGAGGAGCTCACCAGGTCATGGACGGCACCTTTTACTGCTGGAAACCGACTGCTGGTGCCTCCTCCCTCACCCTCCCTCGGCTGTGGTGCAGTAGTGGTATACAGGGCCCCCGGTGTAGGATGTAGTTGTGTCCTAATACCGCCTCCAACTGGCGGGGAGAACTGTGCCTCCCCTCCCGGGTTTGTAGGTACTCGTCTGGCCTGTCCGGCGATGCTTATACGGCCTGTGGAGAAGCTGCCTCCGCCTTACACGATACGGCGTTACTGCAGGTTCATCAGGCCAAGGCACTGAGGGACCTGCACGAGGGTGGTGATGATCTGGAAGTTCTGAAAGAGCTCTGAACCGCTACTGACCTCGCGCTCCGAGCAACGAATGTAACAGCGAGTTCTCTGGGTCGTGCGATTTCCACACTTGTGGTCCTGGAGCGCCATCTGTGGCTGTGTCTGGTTGATATGAGGGGCGCCGACAATGTTCGGTTCCTTAATGCCCCTGTGTCTCTGTGAGCCTTCTCGCACAGACCATGTGCAAGGTCAGGGAGGACGAGGAGCAGGTCCTGCTTGTGGCGCTGTATTGGCCTACTCGGACCTGGTTCCCCGAACTAATGCTCCTCGCGACAGCCCCTCCCTGGCAGATTCCTCTGAGGAAGGATTTACTGACTTAGAGACGGGGCACCCTGTGGCACCTGCGTCCAGACCTCTGGAAACTTCATGTCTGGTTCCTGGATGGGACGTGGAGGTTCTAGGTGACCTACCCCAGGAGGCACCATCACTTCGGCAAGAGCACCATCTACGAGACACGCTTACGCCTTGAAGTGGAACCTGTTCGTCGAGTGGTGTTCTTCTCACCGAGAAGACCCCCGGAGATGCCCGATCAGGGTCGTGCTTTCCTTTTTGCAGCAAGGGTTGGAGTGAAGGCTGTCTCCCTCCACTCTTTAAGTCTATGTCTTAAAAGAAAAAGAAAAAAAATTATAAAATAAACGATTGCTGCTAACCATGACCCCGTGGAAGGGAAGTCGGTAGGGAAGCATGACCTGGTCATCAGGTTCCTTAGTGGGGCGAGAGGTTAAATCCTTCCCGGCCCCTCTCCATACCCTCTTGGGACCTGTCTCTAGTGCTAAAATCACTACAGCAGGGCCCATTCGAGCCTTTGCATTCAGTTGAACTAAAGTTTCTTTCATTGAAAACTCTGCTCCTGCTTGCACTGGCCTCCATCAAGAGGGTAGGGGACCTGCACGCATTTTCGGTCGACGATTCGTGCCTAGAGTTTGGGCCGGCTGACTCCCAGGTAATCTTGAGGCCCCGGCCCGACTATGTGCCCAAGGTTCCCACTACTCCCTTCATGGATCAGGTGGGGGACCTGCAAGCGCTGCCTCCGGAGGAGGCAGACCCAGCCCTAGCCTTTGTTCGGTCCTTTTCGAGAAGCCTTCATAGCGACGTAGGTCCGACACAAAGCTTTAGGACCTCAGACCAGCTCTTTGTCTGTCACGGAGGCCGGCAGAAGGGGAATGCCGTCTCTTAGCAGAGGATGGCCCACTGGATTGTGAATGCCATCACCCTGGCTTATCAGGCACAGGGTGTGCCCTGCCCGCTCAGGTTGCGAGCTCACTCAACAAGGGGTGTTGCATCCTCCTGGGCGCTAGCTCGTGGTGCCTCGCTAGCAGATATTTATAGAGCTGCGGGCTGGGCGACCCCCAACACGTTCGCTAGATTCTATAGCCTTCGTGTGGAGCTGGTATCCTCCTGTGTTCTCACCTCAAATGGGTAGAGGCACTGAGAGGCCCCGGTTTAGTGTCGGCTTGCTAGAAACTTCTCCAGAGTGTCCGTACTGTAGACACAGTCGTGCTCCTCCATCCCCTCGGCAGCCACGTGGCGGAGCGCCAGTGCCGTTTCCTATGCACCCCTAAAAAAACAAAAACTGGGAATTTTTTCATATGTGTATTTGCTTCCGAACCTCCTTCGGAAGATAGGGCTTCGCAAGCATCCTGTTCCAAGTGAAACGGGTACGTTTTCCAAGTGTTATTCAATTTCACTGATTGGGTAGTGCTACGACAAAGGTGACTGGTCTTCTGGTCTTGTTGCGCCTACACCAAAAAGGGGACTGCAGGGGGCTCGCACAGGACACTGGAAGGGGCAGCATCCATGGCGCTTTGGTAGGATCCCAATTCGTCAGTCATCCTACGTGACTCGGAGTGACCGACTGAAAGGGAACTTCTCGGTTATGTATGTAATCTTCGTTCCCTGAAGGAGGGAATGGAGAAGTCACGTCACGTCCCATCGCCACGGCTTCTGTACCACCGCTGAGGAGCCGAGCCGTTAGGCGTTGCACCGGCTGTCTTTTTATGCTCACGCTGTGATCAGCTGCAGCTGAATGCAATAATTGCATGCCAATGTGCATTGGCTCATTTAGTTACACTCGAAGTAGATTGGTCTCTCGAAGCGAGATCCCAAATTGTCGGTCACCGACATGGCGTCTCCGTTCCCTCCTTCGGGGAATGAGGGTTACATACGTAACCGAGATTTCTTTAGCTCTGGGCAGACCACTCCTCGCTGCACCCTTTGATTTCCCCTCAAGAGAGTAGCTAGTGTCACGTCCCATCTACTCCACATCTGCTCAGAAAATTGACCTCATTTTAGGGGCCTGCAGAAATCCTGCAGGAGTGGAATACCCATCATTCCCGAAGGCTAACACATTTCACATACATGTAAAAAAAAGATCATATTTTTTTAAATATTGTTCAAAATAAAAAAGTATATGTTGCTAATAAATTGCATATATATAAAACATTATTTATTACATTTCAGTTTACCTTGCTTAATTCAAATCAAAATTTTTTGATTAGGTCTTTTGTTTGATTTTTTTCATTTATTAATTAAAAACGTAAATTTCAATTTATTTGCAATTTTTTATTATATTTTATATAATATATATTAAATAAAGATTTATTACTAAATATTTATTATTTATTGAATGAAGAAGGAATTATTAATAATTAATTAATTCATTAAATATGCATATTAAATGTAAAATACTATTAAAATGTATATATTGTGTTTCATATGTTTTATTCATCTTTAAGTAAATTTATGTCTTTTATATACACTTTAGCGATTTTCTTAAGACGTGTGAATTGTAAAAAGCACTATACAAATAAATTTGACTTGACTTGACTTAAATGTATTCGTATTGTCCAAAATACCTTTTAAAAGTGCATTTTACAAGCACCAAAATGCATTCTAAGATTTGAAGTGTTTTTTTTTTCTTTTAATAAAATTTGGCCTTTAAACAAAATATATTTTAAATGTGAAAAAATATTTTCTTAAGTCGCACTGTTTACAACATGTATTCAGCATATATCCTACATTTAGTTTGGCCAGAAATAAATCGTTTTTTGCCATGTACAGTAGGTTCCCAACCTTTGTTGTTTGTTTGTTTGTTAAATATTTTGGCTAATTTGATTCTAGTTCTCTTAGCTCTGTTTTTAAATCAGTTTTAATTTTGTGAACCCAAAAGTGAAGAACTAATTTGACAGTTTAACAGCAGAGAAAGCACTTTTCCAAGCAGAAGTGTGTGAATAACATTTGAGCTCCTGCTTTCTTCACTTCTCAGCAACAGAGATTCGATCATTTCCTGAGTGACTTCTAGGAAGTCATGAAAAGCACTGAAGGATCATTTCCTCTGGAGTTTCAGCAGGAGACCCTTCAAATGAAGCGTCCTGTAACAGACTATGGAAAAGATCAGAGCACACGCTGGAAAGAGCAATGAGAGCGATCGGACTGCTGCGTCTGACAGTGATTTATGTGTGTCCTGTGATGGAGAGTTTGATGCTGCAGGAGTGTTTGGAAGGAGAACTCCTCTAGTATTGATAGTTTTGAGTTTTTATGTGATGTAGGGATCATGTGTGTGCAGCTCTAGGCATGAGAGAGACACACACACACCGTTCTATCTTTTACTATGTGTATAAATACTTGGTAAATAAAATTTATTATTATTAATTTTTAACGTAATAAAAAATATTTTCGTTTTGTTTTTGCTATACGGATTGGTTGTTTTTATCTATCATAAAGCATCTTTATGTCCTTGAAACTGCTTAATAAATAAAATTATTATTATTATTAAAGTCTATACGTAGTGCAAATAAATGAACAGTAAGAAATAAAAACTATAGTAAATACTAAAAATCGTAATAAAGTAAATAATGATGTATAAATAAAGTGCTAGTTATTTACTTTATTTTTTTTATGCTGTTTTTTGAGCTATTGTTTAGTTTTTGTGTTGTTTGGTTGATGTCTTTTGCGTACCCTAAAAATGCTGATAAAATCAAATTTAATATTATATTACATAAGCATAGTCCTAAATCAAATCCGTTAAAAAAAAAAAACAAAAAAAAAAAAGCAAACATGTATCATTTTATTTTATTTATGTGGAAAATATTCTTAATTGTCAAAAATAATGCAAAAAAATCTTAATGCTTCCCAAAATAAACTTCTTTTGTGCAAAATAGTTCCTTAATTTTTCTATTGATTTGGTGGTGAAAGATGAGTTTTCCCTCATGAGATTGACACTGTTATCAGAACAGGTGTGTGTGTGTGTGAGAGATGTTTTAGGCACATGGTGGTGATTTCTCCTGTCATGACTCTTTTATTTACCATGTTTTTCTCTCTCTTCCTCAGGTATGAGCTGAGGATCCGTTACCTGCCCAAGGGCTTCCTCAATCAGTTCGCTGAAGACAAACCCACTCTCAGCTATTTTTATCAGCAGGTGGGTGAAGGTGCCCTCGCGGCGTCCCACTTCACCAGATGACGTCAGTGTGTGTGTGTGTGTGTGTGTCTGTGTGTCTGTGTGTCTGTGTGTCTGTGAGTGTGATGGATGTGTGAGTTGTGATGGCCACAGGCTCTCATGTGTGTGGTTGTGTGGTAGTGTGTGATGGCCACAGCTCCAGTGGGTGTGGGTGTGTGGTGAGTGTAGTTGTGTGATGGCCGCAGCTCTCAGTGTGTGTGTGTGTGTGTGTGTGTGTGTGTGGTGTGTGTGTGTTGTGTGTTGTGTGTATGGCCCAGGCCTCAGTGGGTTTTGGTGTGTGTGAGTGTGATTGTGATGCCCAGGCTCGCAGTGTGTGTGTGTGTACGCGTTTGTGTGACAAATGAGTACATAAATTTGTATAATGACAACGGTATGACATAGGTATTACAAGGAGAAAGGTGACTTTTCAGGACATTACCCCAATGTCCCCACTTTTCAAAACACTTATAAATAACACAGAATGGAGTGTATTGAAAATCTGAAATAGCACAAAGTCTCCTGTGAGGTAGGTTTAGGGGTAGGGTTGGTGTAGGGCAATAGAATATTGTGGTCTGTACAGTATAAAAACCATTACTCCTATGGGATGTCCCCACTTTTCACAAATGTTAACCTGTGTGTGTGTGTGTGTGTGTGTGTGTGTGTGTGTGTTGTATGTTGTATGGGGTGTGTTTGTGGGATTTGATATCAAACTTATTGCATTATTGCAAACAAAAGTACATACTGTAGTTATTATTATATTTTTTATTTGTTTATATTTCATAATTAATGTAAAGTATAACATAATATTTTAATACTAAAAATATTTAAACTTATTTATAAAACCTATTGATGTCATAACTGATTATTTTACACTTGTGGATGTCATAAGTATAATGCATCATATTTTGCCTTAAACCCAACAAATAGTTAATCATGTTATGAGGAAACAAGAAACCTATAAATTTTTTTGTTAAATTCTATTAATTTTAACCATTAATAATTCAATTGTAATAATTTTAAACAATTTTTTTTAATACTACCTAAAACTATATATACTATAACTTATATATATAAACCATTTATATATATCATTATATCCAAAAATGTAATCTAATTATACATTATAAGTTTATATGATATGTATGTAGCGAACTTTTTTAAATGCTTCCTAATGCTTATTGAACATAAGCATTTTTCTTTCATTTACATTTATTTCTTTAGCAGACATTTTTATCCACAGCAGCTAAAATCTCTGCATCTTTTTGTTTGCAGGTGAAGAATGACTACATGCTGGAGATTGCGGATCAGGTGGAGCAGGAGGTGGCGCTGAAGCTGGGATGTCTTGAGATCCGGTGCGTTCATCGCTCATCGTCCCGTCAGACTCTCAGAGAGACGCTCGTGCTGATTTCTGCTTTTGTCTTTTCCAGGAGATTCTACAGAGAGATGAGAGGAAACGCTCTGGATAAAAAATCCAACTATGAACTCTTAGAGTAAGTATTCATGACTGACCGATATGAGTTTCATATCGCTGAATATCATATCTAATAGAGTTTAATGGCCGAAACGGCACAGTTAGCGGCCAATATGATCTCAGAATGCCAGGATATTGGCTGAGAGATCAGTGTTAACAAGCTGAGTTTCTGCTTAACGTCATGTCCTCACCGCACACAGAACCCCCCCCAGAGTCACCTCATCTCAGCAGCTCTGACCACACCCACACACAGATTCACTCTTCATCTCAGCAGCTCTGACACACACACACACACACACAGCACACACACACACACACACTCTCTCACAGCCTGACCACACACACACACACACACACACAAAACACACACACACACACAGAGTCACATCTCATCTCAGCAGCTCTGACACCTGCACACACACACACACCCAGTAAAGAGTCACTCTTTCATCTCTCGGGTTTCTTACACACACCCACACACACAGAGTCATCTCAGCTCAGCAGGCTCTGACACACACACCCACACACAGAGCGTCACTCCCTTCATCTCAGTGTGTTGCTAACACACACACACTGTCACTCCTTCATCAGGCAGGCTCTGACACCCACACCACACACAGAGTCACTCTTCAGCCAGCAGGCTCTGACACACACACACACACACCCACACAAACACACCGAGTCACTCTTCATCTCAAGCAGGCTCTGACACCCACCACACACACACCCACACACACACAACACACACGAGCACTCTTCATCTCAGCAGGGCTCTGCACACACACACACACACACAGAATAGTACTCTTCCTCTCATGCTTGTTCTGACACCACACACACACACACATAGAGAGTGCACTCTTCATCTCACCGGCTCTGGACACACACACACACACACACACAGAGAAGTCACTCTTCATCTCAGCGGTTCTGACACACACCCACACACACCCACACACACACACATAGAGTCACTCTTCATCTCAGCAGGCTCTGACACACACACACACACACACACCTCGAGTCACTCTTCATCTCAGTGGTTTCTGACCACACACACACAGCAACAGAGTTACTCTTCATTTCAGCATGCTCTGACACACACAGATTCTACTCTTCTCTCCGCAGCTCTGCACACACACACACACACACACCCACACACACACCAGAGAGAGTCACTCTTCATCTCAATCTGGTCTGACACACCCCACCACACACACACACCCCAGAGAGAGAGAGAGAGTCACTCTTCATCTGAGTCGGGCTGACCCAACACACACACACACACACACAACACACAGACACGCGTGTGCATTTTTCCGGGTCACCCGTCAGATCGCCCGCTTTCACACATCAGCGCTCTGTGGCCCCTCAGGGGGCGGTAACAGGCCAGAGAGGAGACACCAATCCGAGCCACTCTGCTGGAGTGACAGCTGGCACAGACAGCATCTGGAAGGGAAGTTAATATTTTCGGTTTTTATTTTATGTTAGGTACGTTTTTAGTAATTTGTTTGTAGTTTTGGCATTTTTTTTTTCTTTTTTTTTCTTTTTTTTTTAAATATTTTTAATTTTGTTTCAGTTAATGTAGTACTTTCATGTAAACTAAAGTGAAAATGCGAATTTTGAGATTAATAAGATCATATATATTAATATAATATATATATAATATATATATACAGTGGTGTGAAAAAGTGTTGGCCCCCTTCCCTGATTTCTTATTTTTTTTGCATGTTTGTCACACTTTAATGTTTCAGATCATCAAACTAATTTTAATATTACACAAATATATAATGCAAGTAAATACAAAATGCAGGCCACTCCAAAACCCCTTAATTTAGTGTTTCTTGAGCCATTCGAGGTGGACTTGCTGGTGTGTTGGGATCATTGTCCTGCTGCATAACTCAAGTGCGCTTGAGCTTGAGGCCACAAACTGATGGCCGGACATTCTCTATCAGATTTTCTGATAGAGTGCAGAATTCATGCTTCCGTCAATTATGGCAAGTTGTCCATGTCCTGAAGCTGCAAAGCAGCCCCAAACCATCACACTACCACCACCATGTTTGACTGTTGGTATGATGTTCTTTTTATGAGATGCTGTGTTGGTTTTACGCCAGATGTACCGGGACACACACCTTCCAAAAAGTTCAAACTTTTGTCTCATCAGTCCACAGAAAATTCTTGGGGATAATCAAGATATATTTTGGCAAATGTGAGACAAGCCTTTGTGTCTTTTTTTGGTCAGCAGTGGCTTTTGCCTTGGTACTCTCCCATGGATGCCGTTTTTGCCTATTCTCTTTCTTATTGTTGAATCATGAACTCTGACCTTAATTGAGGCAAGTGAGGCAAGGATTTTTTTAGATGTTGTTCTGGGTTCTTTTATTACCTCTTGGATGAGTCGTCGTTGTGGAGTAATTTTGGTTGGCCGGCAACTCCTGGGAAGGTTCACCATTGTTCCAAGTTTTCTCAATTTGTGGATAATGGCTCTGACCGTGGTTCGCTGGAGTCCCAAAGCCTTAGAAATGGCTTTATAATCCTTTCCAGACTGATACATGTCAACTGTTTTGATTCTCATCTGTTCTTGAATTTTTTTAGATCACGGCATGATGTGTTGCTCTTTAAGCATTCTTCTCTTTGTCAGACAGGTTCTATTTATATGATTTCTTGATTCAACAGGTCTGGCAGTAATCAGGTCTGGGTGTGGCTAGTGAAATTTAACTCAGCTTTCTAAAATAATGTGGTTAATCACAGTTCTTTCATGATTTAACAGGAGGGGGCAATTAATTTTTCACGTAGGGCCGCGTAGGTTTGGACATCTTTTTTCCATTAATAAATGAAATCATCATTTAAAAACTGCATTTTGTATTTACTTGCATTATCTTTGTGTAATATTTAAATTTGTTTGATGATCTGAAACATTAAAGTGTGACAAACATGCAAAAAAATAAGAATTCAGGAAGGGGGCCAACACTTTTTTCACACCACTGTATATAAATAGAGACACGTGTGTCTATGATACCACCTTTAAGTACTGCTTGTTTTTCCTTAAATTAAAAAGTTTTTTTTTTTTTTTTGGGTCAGAAACTAAAAATTTTTTATAGTGGTGGATTTATATATCTTAAAATTATTTATTTATATATATATATATAAAATATTATATTTTATATTATTTTCTTAAAACCGACTAATAGTAATGTATACTTTATGAAAAGTGCTAGTACATTTTTATATTAAGTTCAGTTTTATATAAATATATTCTGCTTAATTGACCAATAGTTAATACTATAATATTATGAAAAGTACAGTATATTTATTATATTATTTTCAGTTTTTATTTTGGTTTAAATATATCTATTTAGTTTTTTTTTAATAAATTTTTTATTCAGTTTTAGTTATTTATTTTTAAAATAAATACATCTTATTTTTATTTCAGTTCTCATTATTTATTTAATTTAACAAAATGTTATATGTTATTTAAGTAACATTTTTAGTTTTTAATAGTCTTAGTTGTAGTCTCTGAACAATAGAATGGGCAGAAACTAGGGGGGGGGTGTTGGATTTGTATAACATCGTTCCCTTATATTTGTGTTCTTGGTGCTTTTATTGTAAAATATGTGAATTAGTCATAATAGCGCGTGAGAATCTGGCAGCGTTTGTGTGCCATTAACCTCTCTGGACTAAAGGTTTAGCGCAGCAGTTAAAAGTATCGACTGATGTGCTGCTCTCGGGGTCCATGAACATGGATGAATTGGTTTTTGGCGAGACGCCACGCGGTTAAAGCTGAGCAAAGCCAAACCGGAGCGCTTTTCATTTAGATGAAATGATGAAACAATCATCAGGGACTGCTGGCTTTTATTAGGCTTTAAATCTGCAGTCCTGCTCTGAGAGACGACACGTCTTTCTCCAGAAGATACAGGTCAGATGGCTTTTCCACTTTAACATGACGATTTTAACATATTTACAAAAATCAGCCTCAAGACTTTTTGTTATAAATTATGTAAAAAAAAAAATCTAAGCATGCAAAATTAATGCAGAAAGGAGAGGTGGAAATGCATTACCATGACAAAGTTTTTTGAAGTGTTTAAAGCAGGGCTGCCCAACCCTGCTCCTGGTGATCGACTGTCCTGCAAAGTTTAGCTCCAACTCTAATCAAAGACACCTGCCTTTAATGTTTAAGTGATCCGGAAGACCCTAATAGCTGCTTCAGGTTTGTTTGATTAGGGTTGGAGCTGAACTTGGCAGGACAGTCGATCGCCAGGAGCAGTGTTGGGCACCCCTGAGTTAAAGCAGGTCTATATACCTCGTAGAAGATGACATGCGATTTTCATTGTTAGAATAATGTTTTACACATGTATGTGAGGGTTTTGTTGAATGATGCTTGTGGTTTCATGATGTTTGGAAAAGTTGATTCATTGAGTCCACATGTCATCTTGCTCGTCCAAGAGCTTCGTCATGCGGTTATAGATCTGTACTCGTTGCTGGAGAGTGTGAGTGAGATCAGTTCACCAGATGGGCTCCTCCTCTGTCAAATGTCTAAATTAAAATACATTTTCTTGGCCGTCTCTGAGTTTGCGATGACATCATTACATCTGTGCTCAGATTTCTGCTCTGTTTCTCTGTTTTGCAGAAAAGACGTTGGACTTAGACGGTTCTTCCCCAAAAGTTTGTTGGAGTCGGTTAAGGTGAGCGCAGAAGCTCTATTGCAAATACATTGGTTTATTTAAAGGCACAATATGTAATTTTTGCCACTATAGGGCGTGTATTCAAAATAAACAAATATACAAAGGCGTAGTTTGAAGACGCTGTGACTGAGTGTGGAATCATTGGAGTTGTGGTCTTCATCCCCACAGCTGATGCAGTCCGACGGGACTCGGGCAGAAATCATGTTCATGGATGAGCTAATGATGTATTAACGTAGTAGAATGAAACAGGGTGAGGCTGAAAGCAGTCGACGCGAAACGAGGCCGCTGAGCGAGCGTGACACACGGCTCGTAAGCAGCGGAGCTTTTATTATGCCACAGTCCACCGCTTCCGCTCCTTCCGGTCGTGCGTATGTGGGGTACAGCAGTGGAGCTTTTATTATGCCACAGTCGAGTGCTTCTGCTGCTTCCGGTCGTGCGTGTGTGGGTTAAAGCAGCGGGGCTTTTATTATGCCGCAGTCGAGCGCTTCCTCTGCTTCCGGTCTTGCGTATGTGGGGTAAAGCAGCGGAGCGTTTATATCCACAGTCGAATGCTTCCGCTCCTTCCGGTCGTGCGTGTGTGGGGTAAAGCAGCGGGGCTTTTATTATGCCGCAGTCGAGCGCTTCCTCTGCTTCCGGTCTTGCGTATGTGGGGTAAAGCAGCGGGGTTTTTATTATGCCACAGTTGACCGCTTCCGCTCCTTCTGGTCGTGCCTATGTGGGGTAAAGCAGCGGAGCTTTTATTATGCCACAGTCGAGCGGTTCCGCTACTTCTGGTTGTGCGTATGTGGGGTAAAGCAGCGGATCTTTTATTATGCCACAGTCGAGCGCTTCGCTGCTTCCGGTCGTGCGTGTGTGGGTTAAAGCAGCGGAGCTTTTATTATGCCAAAGTCGACCGCTTCCGCTCCTTCCGGTCGTGCGTATGTGGGTTAAAGCAGCGGAGCTTTTATTATGCCATAGTCGAGCGCTTCCACTGCTTCCGGTTTGTGCGTATGTGGGGTAAAGCAGCGGGTCTTTTATTATGCCACAGTCGACCGCTTCCGCTTCTTCCGGTCGTGTGTATGTGGGGTAAAGCAGCGGAGTTTTTATTATGCCACAGTCGAACGCTTCCACTCCTTCCGGTCGTGCGTATGTAGGGTAAAGCAGCGGAGCTTTTATTATGCCACAGTCGACTGCTTCCGCTCCTTCTGGTCGTGCGTGTGTGGGGTAAAGCAGCGTAGCTTTTATTATGCCACAGTCGACCGCTTCCGTTGCTTCCGGTCGTGCGTATGTGGGGTATAGCAGCGGGGCTTTTATTATGCCACAGTCGAGCGTTTCCGCTTCTTCCGGTCGTGCGTATGTGGGGTAAAGCAGCGGAGCTTTTATTATGCCACAGTCGAGAGCTTCCGCTGCTTCCGGTCGTGAGTATTTGGGGTAAAGCAGCGGAGCTTTTATTGTGCCACAGTCGACTGCTTCCGCTCCTTCCGATCGTGCGTATGTGGGGTAAAGCAGCGAGCTTTTATTATGCCACAGTCGACCACTTCAGCTCCTTCCGTACCTGCGTAATGGTGGGGTAAAGCACGGAACTTTTATATGCCACAGTCGAACGCTCCGCTCCTTCCGGACTGCTTATTTTGGTCAAGTCATCGTAGCTTTATATGCCACAGTCGAACCTTCCCGAGTTTCCGCTCCTTCCGGGACGTTGCGTAAGTGGGGTACCGCAGCGGACCTTTATTATGCACAGTCGAACGCGTTCCACCGCTCCTTCCGGACGGTGCTATGTGGGTAAAGCAGTGGCTTTATTATGCCACAGTCGAACGCTTTTCCGCTCCTTCCGGACGTCGGATGTGGGGTATAAGCGCGAGCTTTTATTATGCACATTGAGCGTTTCCCCTTCTTCCGTCATGCGTATGTGTAAATTTTTAGTTAAATTTGAGTAGTTTGTTATGTGCATTTGTATGAGTTTTTTTATGTTTATAAGTATTATTTAGCTTTGTTAATATTTGTATGGTCTGTTTCCTTTTTAATTTTAAAGTTTTTGTAATTTACTGTTTTGCTTTAGTGGTATTTTAGTTTTTAAATTATTTATAAACATGTATTTTTTTATTTTTACATTTTTTTATTTTTTTCTATTCATTGTAATTTTACTTTTTTTGTTCTGTTCTTTTGCCATTATAATGAGTTTTTAATTGTTTATAAGTATTATTAATATTTAGCTTTTACATTTTGATGACTGTTTCCTTTTTAATTTGACATTGTTGTAACTTATTTTCTTTTGACATTTTCATAGTTTTTTAAATTATTTGATAAATATTCATTCAGATTTAGTAATTATTTTTTAAATTTGTTCTATTTTTATTTTTAATTTTAATTTGAGTTCAATTGTAATTTTGGTTATCCTTTTTTTCTTTTTTATTTTTTATACTTTATTTACTTACTTATATTCTTTGTATCTTTTAATGTCTGTAGATTTGTATTTATTTTTATTCAGTATAATTATATTTAAAATACATCTATATACTATATAAACAATATATATTGTAGTATTTTAGTACATCAACCTAAAAATTGGAAGTTATCTTGGCACTAGCTACAAAAAAGAATATATATATCTATAAAAAAAAAATTTTTCATTTGAAAGTAACAACACTTTATTTTGTGGTTAACTAAATAACCCCGATAGTGACTGTCAATGATGGTTTGTGAATTGAGGGCAACTCATCACATTGTAAATCTGGATGTGTGTGTGTGTGCAGCTGCTGTAAGAATAGTGTTCCTCGACTGAGACAATCCCACACACCCTGCAGACAGATGCTCAGTAAAATAGTGGGCTTGTCCTCTGACCCTGAGGGTCACCCTTAAACATGGGTGTGCACGTGGGCGGGACAGAGGCGTTATTTCATTGCACCAGAAATCGAGCCATCCTCCACCGCCTCGCACTCTATTCCCATCTGCTCATGTGTGCAGTTATGTTGTTCGAGAGCTGTTCATTTAGGCCGGTTATAACGTTTAATAATCTGTGCACTTCCTAGTAAATGTCATTTCCGAGAGTTTCCAGCATCAGTGTTTGAGCAGAGCTCTTTTGATGGTGTTAGAAGAGAAATGAGGTTCAATTAAAAGCGCAGCCATCTGTCACTGACCGCATAAATCAGATTCAGCCCTCACTGAGTCGAGCTCACATGTCATCATTTTAATAACAATACTGTTTGTTTTCACAGCATAAGGGGCTTATTAAAGGGACAGTTTAGACAAAACATGAAAATCCTGTCATTATCTACTCACCTTTATGTCGTTCCAAACCTGTCTTACTCTTAGCTGGCGCAAAAAAAGGAACCTTTTTCTTGATGAGCTGCTGTTTACTATACAAGGCTGTATTTATTTGATTTAAAATACAGTATAAATGGTAAAATTTGGAAATCTATACTATTTAAAATAGTATTTTCTATGGAATATTGTAAAATTTAATTTATTTCTGTGATGCGCAGCTGTATTTTCCGCATCATTACTCCAGTCTTCAGTGTCATATGATCTTCAGAAATCATAATAATATCCTGATTTGCTGCTCAAGAGGATCAAATCATATTTCTATGAAATGGTCCTTTGCAAATTTTTTTTTTATTTTTTTAGCCTCGCAGCCTCCGTTTCACAATTCGTTGATTTTCCACAAATGGTTTTGGAAAGACATTATGGCATAAAATGGCAACAATATTCTTTTAAAGGTGACATATCATGAAAATCTGACTTTTCCGGGTTTTAAGTGCTATAATCAGGTCCCCAGTGCATCTACCAACCAAGGAAACGTGAAAAAGATTAACCCAGTAACTTTGTTTTGGTAAGCCTTTTTCTGCAAGTGTCTGAAAAAACAAGCGCGTCTGATTTCGCTCCCTTGGTGACGATGCAAGGGATTCTCATTATCAATTCCCTCTACCCCCTATTACCTCCCCTTAATCTGTAAACTTCCACTCAGGGCACCGTCATTTGATTTTGCAAGCGACACCGGTGTACCAGCTCTAATGCCATGGAGAAAGTTTGAGCAAAACATGCTAACTGTTCTGTGTTTGGCTGCACAGATGAGCACAGAACACTGTTTAGAGTCCCAGCCTCAGAGGAGACAAGAGAGCAGTGGTTTTATTGATTTATTTACTGTATATTGCTGCTGCCACACAGATCTAAAATAAACGCGATTTATTTCCCAGCTGTTTACCTTCTCAGACATAACCCACTGTTTTTGTAACTGGTGCTGTGTTTTGTAAACGTAAACTTGTGTGTGAATGGAACTTATTAGTACTTCGCATGCTGGACAGCCGCTTTCTGCGTGTGCTTGGCTTCGGATGTTGCCTCAGAAAACCTTATATCTAGTTAACTCGCATGATTTCAGCGCTTTAACATTCACATGATAACGAACCAAACAGGAGTTTTTCAGCAGGTCGAGCGTACAGGCTCAGCTCTATTCTGGAAAAGAGGGCAGGGAGTAGTAGCTCATTTGCATTTAAAGACACAGACACGAAAAAATGCGTGTTTCTGCTTCCACTCAAAATAATAATTTCGAAATGATATAATAAAAGATCTGTGTTGTATTTTGAGCTGAAACTTCACAGATACTTTCTGGGGACACCAGAGACTTATATTTTATATTGTAAAAAGGGGCATAATATGCCACCTTTAAGGCAAATGAGGAGAAACCAGAATAGATAATAGATGAGAGAGATTAATATTCAGATGTTTTAGAGACGATATTTGAAGTGTCATGCAGTAAAGAGACATAAATGATGATTAGGTATACCATAATTTATAGATTTATTAATTTATTGTTGTTTTTTCTTTATTTTTACTTCATTATTATTGTTGTTGTTGTTGTTATCATTAATTTTTTTTTTATTATTATATCTTAATAATTTTTCTTTTAATTTGAAATGTTTATAATAAATTTAAGTTAAGTTTAATAAGGTTTTGTCTGATTTACTTCTTTAGTATTAATAGTATTAATTATCAACTAGGTTTAATAATTCATTTTTGTACTGTCAGTGATCTTGCATGTAATAATAGAACATTTTACCCATTGTTATCTACGGCTCCCTGTTATGTTATTTTGTTATGCTACATAGATGTGATTTTACTTTAGCATAAAACATTTATTGTGGTCGCTAAGAACACTTACTATTGCTCATTCTTAAACTTTGATGCTTAACTGGTTCTTCAGAACATGAAAAATCTAGTAATCTCTAACATCTAATCTGCTAAATGCGACTGTAAGGCATGAAGATATTATAAACATTAGTATTAGGGCTGCACAATTAATCGAATTTTTAATTCAAGAACAAAATTACGGATGCCACAATTACGTAATCGTTCAAAGCGGCAATTAATCGTTCAAAGTCCACTTATGTTATTCTGTGTGCTTAAGATGTGTTTTTTTCTTTCTACAGGTAATCTTTTTTTTTCCACTGTTTTAATTCTAATTTTGAGGCTATGCTTATAGAAATAATACAAGTTTTTTCAGTTAAGAGTGTTTTCACTTATTTGATTAATTATATAGTAGTTTGAGAGTGTAGGGAAATCGCCACAAGTATGTAATTCGCACTGCTTCACTGGTGTGGCCACTGAAATTGAGTGACTTCTCTGATTGGTGGATATGTCTGCAGGATTATGGGTAGTGTAGTTCTTCAGTGGGAAATTGAATATAGAGTGCAGTAGTCAGGGTCTGGAAGTAAAAATCCCATTTATTTTCTCCAAGGATGAATTGATTTTGAACAACTTATAAACTTATCTTAGTTTATTTTCATCGGTTGCTTCAAACAATGGTATAAACATCATTTGTCAATTGTGATAATCGTAATTAATAATCGCAATTAAAATTTCAAGGGAATAATCGACAATTATGATTTTTGTTATAATCGTGCAGCCCAGTTAGCATCATGATTTTCTGTAAAGCTGCTTTGAAACTGTTATTTTAGTATCACTGAGATGCTATTAAAGGTTTTATTTATATATTTTCAAAAGAAAATGTTGGGGAAAAAATTAAAAATGCAGTCTTTTTTGTTATTTTAGTGTATCGTTAAATTAAAATGAGAAATGTTTCCTTGGAAACTAGCTGAAATAAAATAATTTTAAGTATTTTATTTTATTTTGGTTAAGGGTTTCAGTTTTAGTTAACTATAAAAACGCTGATATGTTTAGTGAAAAGCGCTGTACAAACGAACTGGATTTGACTTGACTAAAATTAAAACACTGGTTTGAAGAGCTTTTTAAATATATATTTTATGCTTATCTTTATAGCACCCAGTGACACCAGTGCTGTAAATCAATATGTGACCCTGGAGCACAAAAGCAGTGTTAAGTCGCTGTGATATATTTGTAGCAATAGCCAAAAATACATTGTATGGGTCAAATTTACAGATTTTTCTTTTATGCCAAAAAATCAATAGGCTATTAAGTAAAGATCACGTTCCATGAAAATATTTTTTGTAAATTTCCTACTGTAATAGAAAACTTATTTTTTGATTAGTAATATGCATTTCTATGAACTTCATTTGGACAACTTTAAAGGTAATTTTCTCAATATTTAGATTTTTTTGCACCCTCAGATTCCAGATTTTCAAATAGTTGTATCTCGACCAAATATTGTCCGATCCTAACAAACCATACATCAATGGAAAGCTTATTTGTTCAGCTTTCATATGATGTATAAATCTCAATTTCAAAAATTGACCCTTATGACTGGTTTTGTGGTCCCTTGTCCAGTGGGATGTTATTGGAGTAATTTTTTATCTAGTATTGCTCATATGGGGCTTAACTGGAGTCCTGCTGGTGTTTGTAATCAGTGTGAGGTGTAACGCTGCTCTTTCTCTCTGTGTTTCAGGCCAAAACGCTGAGGAAACAGATCCAACAGACGTTTAA
This sequence comes from Sinocyclocheilus anophthalmus, assembly GCA_018155175.1. Taxonomy (NCBI): domain Eukaryota; kingdom Metazoa; phylum Chordata; class Actinopteri; order Cypriniformes; family Cyprinidae; genus Sinocyclocheilus; species Sinocyclocheilus anophthalmus. Next base: position 2,621 of record JADLZN010002179.1, on the reverse strand, counting down.
GCAGTTCGCCAACCTGAACGACGAGCAGAGCATACTGAAGTTTTTTGAGATCCTGGCCCCCGTCTACAGATTCGACAAAGAGTGCTTTCGATGTGCTCTGGGGGTAAGTCGGGTCACCGCTGCTGTGGGGAATCACTGGGCTTTAGTGCCCCCTGGTGGTCTTTTACTGACTCAGGGTTCAGAATGAAGGATTTACCTGCCAAATATTATTTACGGGTCATTAAACTGTTATTTTGAACATTATACGGTACTTGTGCTATCTTTTAAAAGTTTGGGGTCAGTAAGATTTCTTTTTGAAGGAAATAAATAGTTTTATTCGGCAGAGATGCATTAAATTGATCAAATTGACTGTCCTTATCAATCTCTTGAAAGGCACTGAGGAGATCTGACTTGTGCACAAACAGTTGCTCTCGTAGGACTTTGAGAGCTGTGTGCTCTGTGCGTTTTACACTGAAAGAAGAAATGAGAGAAGAAATGAGCCAGAAACATGACAATGAAACTCTAACACTGTGACAGCAATAGTAACATTCATATCCAAAATGATTACAACACAACATCTGCTGTAGTTTTTCCAACTCAAACTAAGTCACTACCAAACAACACATTTAAAATAGTGAATTCAAAAAAGTTCAGTGGTTCAAAACCAGGGGGCCGGAGCCCACTAGGGGCCTCAGCGAACTTCCAAGGGGGCCTCAAGATGATTTAAAAGATTCAAAACAAGCATTACATTAATGGCAATCTTCAACTAAAAATAAAAATGTCTTCATTTCATAAAATTTAGTTTTTTATTTAAAGATCCAGAATTCCCATGATCTTAAAAAAACTAGATACATTATGCTTCCTTATTTAAAAAGTGTGATTTATAGACTTGGAAAAGTACAATTTAAAAATCTTTAAATCTATTAAATAAAAATCTATATCCTTAATCCTTATCCAGTAAATCACAAACAACTGGAAAAGTCATGGGGCCTTTGAATATTGTTGTGGACAATGAGGGGCCTTGGAGTCAGAAAGGTTGAGAAGCACATATTTAGTTAGTCAAATGGCTGATGGTAGCATGTGAGTTGATTACTTTTGTGGAAAGCTCAGTCCTCGGGTCATTCTGGTGGCCTGATACTGAACAAAGTAAGGCACAAGATTTGGACCCAGCCTGATGAAGGCTCCTCTGTTACTGCCAACCTCATAGTAGTTAGAGGCTGAGAAAATGGTCAGGACCTGAAAAAATACATGGAGGGACAACCATAATCAACCTAATCCAATCAACCTGTCAAGAACATTTCTACAAACATACAAAAAATGTTTGGACATTTAAGCTAAACTATAAATGTCTATTTGCACAACTGAAGCATAGGTGGAAAATGAATTAATTTTGACAAAGCAAATGATTTGAGGGCTTTTTTAAATATTATGATACATTAAAACGATCTTAATGTCCTCCTAAAAGAAAGGAAAAATACAAATGAGAACCCTTTATCTAATTTGTTTCACTAAAATGGAATTTTTTAAGAGAAGCATTTGAGACAATGCTTGTGAAACACAGTAAATGAGAACTTGTATTCTTTAGTTATGAAAGGGCAACCTCTGAAGGATAATTTTACTCTGAGGTCAGCAAGAGAATTACTACATTCTAATTACTACGCTCTAAATTAACATGAGCAGTCATAAGCACATGAACGTAAATGTAAGACTGTGTGTAAAGCCTTTAGAGGAGCATGTTCATATCAATTCACGTATTGCGTAACACACATCTAAAAACTACCAAAAAGAAGTCAAACTGACAAAGTCATCATTTATTTCCTTCTCAAAAGTCTTTCTGAGACTTTCCCAGATCACTGCATTCCTGACCTTACGATTGTGGCAAAACTCGTATCCGTCCTGTTTGCACTCGTGTGAGCGGATGATGAGCTGGAGGCTGTGCCTGTTCAGAAAGTCCTCTGTGACATCAGGACCCCAATAACAGCCTCCGCCACGGACCTCGTTGGGAATGCAACCATTATGAGACATGGGGTCACTCCACAGCAGGTCCAAAATCTGATGGCACACAAGAGATACCAAACATTAGATGTTTCTTACAAATGACTTCATATCAGTGGGCTGTTATATGTATTCACATAAATACAAAACGAGAATGTGAAACTATTTGCATTGCTTTTAAAAAGAATGTTCCAAATTAGATGCAAATTTACCACACTAGTCTCATGTTAGCACATACAGTGCTAACATTTGTCTTGTGAATATACTTTCAGAGTTTTTTTACTCTGTTATACTTTTTTGTGCATTTTATTATTTAATTTGATGCAATGTCTCATAAAAACCTTCCATACATTATTTGAAATACTCCAAAAGCAATTTGTGTTTATTTGATATACTGAGGTATGAGTTGAAATGAATGGTGCAAAACTACACATGTATTGTATTAGTAGTTGTTCTCAACCAGGGAGCCGGAGTCCACTAGGGGGCCTCAAATTGTCAAAACATTAAAATAAGTCTAAACAACTGAAAAATTAAGCTATTTCTTATTTTAATTCACCTTCTCAACAACTTTTTTCTTTGAAGATTTATAAAAGCTATTTTTTTACACATGGAAAAGTCATTTAAATTAATACATCTCATAACTCCTT